>BCLG01002587.1:33072-65121 GCA_001602295.1 Zoysia matrella | reverse complement strand
TAACATATTATGTTTATTAAACTAAATGATATTTTACATTTGTTAACATCTCGTTTATCGTTCAGTGTCAGTAAAATAAACCGCTGCCTACTGCATGGGGATCTAACACTATGCGTTATTGAAATTCTTGATTTAACGTCAAATGAAACATAATACATGTAAATATTGTATGTCTTAAAAAGGGACCACTTTGATGTATGTCTTAAAAAGGGACCACTTCTTGGATCAAAGATTCTTTACTACTAATAGGAAGTAACTTCACTCAAAACCAATTTTTTTTAAAAAAAATTGAATCTACATTCTCCAATCAGAAAAGGAGATGTACTATATTGCAAATGCCATGAACTCCAAACATAACCGATGGATTTATTCGGTGTCGTTGTCTTCCTCTTTCTGCAGTTTGCTCTTGTTATGATAGTAAAACCCCGTTTGATAGGGGTCTAGCTTCTCAAGAACAATTTTCGCTCTAGCTTCTTTAAAAAAAAGGCTTTTATGACTCTGACTTCTTAAAAATGTTCCATAGAGCATTTTCTTTTATTGGCTCACTCGTCCACGTGAACTTACATACTCCATGCAGAAGAGTCTACCGTGGAGAATAATACTAGTAAGTATCTGCAGCTTAAAGCGAGAAAGTGTGAGAGAAGAGAGGGATGAAACTAGATGGATTAATGAATGGTTTCGAAGGATGATTGACTGAGACTCGGAGCCAATATTCATAAGAGTACAAGACTTGGATGTCAAAGTATAAAAACTAATCTAATCTACCATAACAAATCACATCCCTATCTAGCTCAACCATTTAACATTCCCCAACAATTCTAACATGAGCATCAATGATGCTTGAACTGAAGAAGAAACTAATAAGAGCACTCAACGTGATGATAGCCTTTGTGCCGATGTTGAGGTAGCCGAGAGCGAGGACGAGTAGCCATGGTCAAGGATGTCATGCTTTAGATAGTTGTGCTCCATGGAGCCAAGTGGATGATGTCGATATTGAGGTCGAGGTGACCGCACAGGAGGCCACGAGCACACAAGAGACATCATTTCTATGATGGAGACGCGTCAAGGCATTTGTCTTGGAGGGGAAGGCGATACCAAAGTCTAACGCAGCCAGCTATCAAGGATACAGACGAAAGCAATGGTGCAATCGAGGCAAACAGGATGAGAACAGAAGGGTTGATGCTGAAATCGATGCACTCATGCCGCTAGATCTGAGACGTGTGCCAAATTTGCCAGACCTGACAATGTGTCGATGATAAAAGCATGCACCACTGTTGCCAATTTCAAGCGTCCAAAAGAGATGACCCCAACCAAGTGTGGTTGTGCTGGACAAAAAAAAAACAATGCAGAAGTGGAAGCTCCAACTCGAAGGTGACCAATCTGGGCAGATGCTCTACGCGAAGGCGAGCAGTCCAAACGCAAGTTGTTGCGGCGATAACACTCGATGTCGACGAGGTAAGATCGGAGAGGAACTAATAGCTTGATGAATGCAGTAGCGAGGAGACACACGTGTAACGATGTTGTGTCTCGAGGAGACACAACAACAATCTTATTGTTTGAAGGCGGGGTACACAACCTTGATGTCATGAGTATGTGGTCGGCTGATCAGGCCGACGATGAGTGTGAGAACATGATGATGCCGCACGACGGCAATTTTGAGGATGTTCCAACGATGATGTTGATGAAGGACAAAGCCGTGCTGTCGATGCGGTCGGACAATGACACATGGAAGTGTCCCTTGAGCACCAAAACGTTTGGTGGTGCTGCACATGAAGCACAGACCAGAGAAGTCAATGCCGATGTCGAAGAGGAGGGTGGTAATAGCGATGACGAGGATGACTCAATCTCAATCAGTGATTGAGTAAAAATAGAGAATAAAAAGACCAGCTGCAGTGACAGTCGCCTTCGAATTCGATGCTGACACGAGGAGCGCGTTCTGTCCCAGCCACCACCATGGCAGCTCAAGAATGAGGCGCGGCCTAGCCTGACCGCCACCACGGCAGTGTGGGATAGGCGTGAAGATTCGAAAAGGGATAGCGGCGCAATGAACCAATCTGCTACAGAATGACAACGATGGTTATCCGCCACCTAAATGGTGGCATATGAAATTGGTTTGTTGTTTAGCTCTATACTAAGTGAAATAATGAGGGATGGAACAAGATGGATTAATTGATGGATCAATGGATGATTGTATTGAAACCCATGAACCGGTATTTATAAGAGTAAGACTTGAATCTCAAGTAATGCGAAGGGGATAAGTATAGAAACAATCAGATTTTTATCTAACCTTGAGGAAGTAAGCGATAGCGTTATATTACAGCTACGAAGTGATCACAACTGCCGTTCCAGTCAAAACAGGGGAGCACACCAGATTCTTACTCTAGGTACCACATCGCAATTTTCACAAGCCTCCACGCATGAGTGTTCACCTGAAGGGTCACTCAACATTTAACCTAGCAGCTACATGCAACAAAAAAAGCAAGTGCAATAAACAACTGGCAGAAATGACAAGTGAGGATGTGAACGGAGTCGGATCTCAGGAATCTGCAGACAGTTGCTTCTTCTGCTTCGACACCTTGGCCTGCAGCTTGTCAAGCTTGGCGCTCATGCTCTTCTGCTGCTCGTGGACAGAGCCCTCCTGCGCGCTGCACATCTGTGACTTCATCTTCAGGCTGAATCTCTTGGGGACACGGGAAGTCCAGCCGCTCTTGCCCCGCCCAAGCTTTTCGATCTCCTGCCTCATATTCGAGCACTCTTTCTCGAGTTCAGCCAGGCGCATCCTCATATTGTCCATGCCGACTTTCAGGACCTGGTTCTCCCTGACGGCTGTGGCCCATCCCCCAGCCTCACCAGATATCGCGATGCCACTTCGCAGGGGTCTTGATCCATCAAGGTTGTCAGAGACAAGCAGGCACCCGGCTATTGAGGTTCTTAGCTGGAGCTGCTCGAAGAAGAGGACTTGTACCACAACACGCAGCGGCAGCCTCTCGTTCTGGGCAGCATGAGTGCATGCTTCTAAGGAGAGCTTCTGGCAGTCCATCAACCGACAGAGCTGCTCCCTTTCAGCTTCTGACAGCCAAGAATGTGCCTGCGAGCAAGTAAAAATATAGCATTAAACAGCAGTGCAGACATCAGAAAATGTAATCTTTCTAATGCTCAGTTTCAATCTACAAGGACAAATTTGAATGTATTCTTGCAAATTAAGACTGAAATTACTACAAGAACAATCAGCAAATATTACCTTCAAGTACATATCAATGGCACGATAAAGTCCATCGTCCAATGGCCGGGCATACTCAGGAACAGCAGATGCAAGAGATTGGAATTTAGGAAGCTTCAAATTGATATCTGGTGCAATCTCAGCAAGGTAGCCATCAATCAACTTAGCAACATTAGTGATTCGTGTCAATGAAGGAGATGCCATCACATCATCTAAGCAGGGTGAGGCACCACCATTAGCCTGGTCCATGGCCAAAAAATGGTCAAGAATCCTGTGTACACACTCAACATTATACAGAGTTTCCATGGTGTAGGAGAAATTTGGAAGTAGTAGATCCTCTAGAGTGGCCTGGTCTAGTTGCATGCCAATCCGTTTCTCTAAGTTAGAAATGCATGTGGGGCTGGCTTTTAGAATCATGGCTGTGCGAAGAAGCCCAAGCAGAACGTTCGTAGATGCTAAACCTTTCTGAACAGGCAATAGTTCATTTATTTCCTCCAGCAAGTTTTTCTGCTCAGCCTCAGATAGAGTATTGGTAAAAGGAACTGCCCCCATGCTGTGCCGCCTACCGAGTCCTGGAAGATACTTCTTGGCATAGTACGTCAAAGAACCAGCAATTATCTCAGATCGGATGCCTCGAGACTCCATAGTGGTAATTAACCTCTTATACATGGGGAAACTCAATGATGAAGCATCATCGTACCACCAATCTGCATTAAAGTTTCGGGGCCTTGCACCTGTGCTGATCCCATTCCACAGTACACTGCCACCAGGGCTTTGCATGATGCCATGCTCCTTTATGGGCCATCCAAAGAGATTTGGATCAGTAGTAGCTTTTGATGCTAATGACTCGATGCATCTCTTCACAATTTGGAGGTCTTCAGCATGAGGGAGAAGGTCATCACATGTTTCCAGTGTTGTCATAGAATCCTTCCAGTTACGAAGGACAACTTGATTAAGGAACATTTCTGACTGTGCAATCAGGTTATCTTCAGCTACCTCTTCAGTCATTTGGAGATGCTCAGAGGCACAGCGAATGCAGGCAATATTTGCAGGAGAAAGTTCCAATTTCACTCCATAACAGAACCTTGCAACTAGCTCAAATGACTTGGCACCCCCGGGAATATCATTTAGTTTGATGATACACTCTTCTTGGTCTGAACTCTCTTCAATCAATTGTTCAAGTAAGGCACTTTTTGAAAGTAAAGGGAACTGCAATAGATAAACACAGTCAGGGAGAAAAACAATCAACCTATAGAATGGAGAGACAGCACACAAGCTACGAACATGCAGAAATGTAGGGATGGGAAGTAAATACAGTATAGCTACTTAAGTATTCTTTTTTAAAACTTGATGTCACCGAAACAACTACCAAGAAAACAGAGCAGCCAAAGATAATATATTGAGATTCCTTTAAAATACACTTTCATTTTGTGAGCAAGATGTGACTGGAGAAGTTTCATATTTTAAGTAAGTGTTAGCAATGCCCCAATGCATTCGAATGGTTATTCATAACTCAGAACTGTATAATGATGTTCTATGCAGTCTCATCTCTAGACTTCTAGGAAGCATAGTGTAAGCATCCATAGAAAGATACAATACCTTATGAAGGTGAAAAGACATATCCCCCACTTCAACAGTAACATCGCTAGGAAGTCCTGTTGTGCAGAACCTAGGAGTTTCAAGCAGAACTGTCAGATTAGAAGTATTGAAAGGTTCTTGAGGGCAGAAACTCAATAGTATTACTTAGAAGCGAACAAATGTACATTCTACCTTCAAAAAAATGCAAGGGTTTGATGCACAATACAAGTTAGAGGCCAATGTCTGAATGTAGTCTAATATATTACAGAATTTTCATTCACGAAGAACACAAAAAACCAACGCATTCAATTAAGACTGGTGGCATATTTCCTGTCAATGGTATTGTCAACATACAAACAAATCATGACCATCCACACGCCCATCAAAGTATTGAAGAGCAACCCTCCAGAATGTGATTGATGTGTTTGGAATTTTTCCTTGCCAATTGAAATAGATTATTCTCTTGCCTTAATAAATTCCATGATGGCTACGTCTTTCTTCATTATGAGGAACATCAACATCTGACTGCCAGCCAATGCGACGTGGATCCATGAGACCCTCCCCGTAAACTAATTGCAGAGTCAGTCAACTCTAATTAACTAAAAGTTATGCTGACAGCATACAAGTGATTAACTACGCCCACCACCATGATTAAATGCATTTGGTATGCGCAATAAGTCACTCATGCTAGATATTGTAACCGGCAAAAATGTGTGAACCCATTTTTTATTGTTCTTTCATGGAATTGTAGCAACATCCCTATACTCGTGCAACAAATAGAAATGTAACAGCTGTGTTCATCCAACACACTGAAGATGCAAATCGAAATCAGTGACCGACAGATAAGAGGAATGAATGAAAAGAAATGCAAAGGCCTGGAAGAGTGCGAGTCAGAGATAGGAACCCTTGCTCTAGGAGTTTGACCTTTTGGGGCGCTGTTCAAATTTGAACTTACACCGAAGGATTTGGATCCCAGTTGTCCTGACCAAAACTCAACGCAGGACCTCTCACAAAGCTCGTGTACACTGTCCAATTTTAAACCAATTTGAACGGGAAAACAAAAAATCCATACCCCCACCATCAGATAAGAGATAAAACAGAATAATTCTCCAGCTAAATTCCTTCTTCGTTCATGCGTGAGGTAGCAAACGAACAGCGGAAACAAGACAAGGAAGCCCATTTCTTTACTCCAGAATCAAAAGTGAAAAAAAAAAACACCAGACAGTTTGGGATTAGACTCGGGATGCCCACAGAAGAACTACTAGAAAAAGTGAAGGTCCATGGCATCTGAAACCATTCACCATCAGGCCGGTTCGGAAGGCAGGAAGAAAGAATGCATCTCGGAAGAAGCGCCGCACGGCGTATACAGCGAAGAAGGCGCGGCGCGGTCCGGTGAAAGCGGAGTGACCGACACGCGATTCTCGCATTTTTCAGACAGAATTTTTTTCTATATGATCATGCTCCCCGGAGCAGGAAGCGACCCAGAATTTCCCCAACGAACTTCCCTCTCTGTCCAAACAGCACCACGCACCCAGAACACCGGCGGAAACAGTGCACCCCGAGCCGGCCCAATTCCTCTACTCCGGCCATGAACCGGCGGGGCGCACATGAACGCACCGCGGTGAAATGCAGTTCAGACATCAGGCAGCTACAAGCCGGAATTCCAGGAATCAAGCACATGGAGAATCAAAGGTAGGAAACGTGGGGTGACCATGTGAAGGACCGAAGGAAGAACGGAAAGGCGCCGGGCTTACCATGCCTGCCCTTGCCTCTTGAAGGCGTCGGGCTTGGAGCCGAGCTTCATGGGCGCCGTCCAGGGGGGAAAAGCCGCAGCCCGACGCTCCTCGCGCGCGCGGCCGCCTGCCTGAGTAGGAGCAGCCGAAAGCACAGCCACCAGTACCACCGAGCTCAAACTCAAACCATGGCCCGGCGGCGCACGCGCTCTCCCTCTCTCTCAGAACCAAAATAGCTCTGCGAAGCGCTCCCGCTTTTGCGTGGGCACCTAACCAATCCAACAACCCCGAGAAGCCACCATGCGGGCAGTTATTGGCGGGATGGTGACACTCACGCACGCAGGCGCACAGGAGGGCGGAGCAGTGTTGTGGGAGAGGGCCCAGGGGTGGAGGGCACTTTCTGTTGTGTCTTCCCCTCCCTCCCTCTCTCTCTCCTAGGTGTGGTGTGGTGTGGTGTGGTGTGGGTTTGAGTGCGATTAATTAAGAATTAAGCGCCCCCAATGCTGTTAATAGTATCATTAACGAAGAGTAAACCCAGTCAACAAGATTACTAGTACGAGAAATTGAAGTACTCCTACTCGGCTTTGGCTTGGGCTTGGAAAATTTGACGACCAATTTTGAACGGCGACAGGACCTGCTGTTATAGGGAGGCAGAGCAAAAATTTTGGTTGAGGAAAAAATAAAGAAAAAAGAAACAGAGAAGAAATTATTGTGATCGGCGCAAGGCCCGGCAGCAGGGGAAGAACACAAGCGCCGTCCGTCCCAAAAAGCTGACGGGGCCAGTCAAACAGGGTGGGCATCTCTCGCTCGCCGGAAAGCGGCGGGGCAGGCTTTGCGAGGACTGTGGCCTTGGCTTGGCTCAGGACTCGTCGCGGCTTGCGCGTTGCGCGGATGGATAATCACAACGGTTAATGGACAAGACCGAAATAAGTTGGAGCAGGGGTACGAAGAAAACAGTATTTTTCCCCCGGAGGATGTACTGGGCATTAAATGTTCTGGAGATCTGGGGCCGCGCGCACAGAGATTCGCCGCCCGCTGCGGTGGAGCTGAGGCAGGTTTTGTTTACGCCCCGCCGCGCGGTTAGTGCGTGGATTACCGACGGCTTTGTCCCCTTCATTGACTTTTTCACACGTCGCCGTCGGCTCCGACTCTTAAAAAAAATTATACTCATAATTCTAGATTTTGCTTTAGTTAAATATTAAAAATATAAATTACAAATAACTTTTAAGTTATTAAGTTTAAAAATATAAAAATCATATAAATAAATTTGTTTTAAAAAGTATTTTTATAAAAGTATATATATGTTATTTTTTAATAAATATTTTTAAAAAATTAAAATAAAAGTTATGTTTTAGAAATCGTGTAATTGTCAAAAACAATTTAAATTATGAGCACCGAGGGAGTACCAGGATTTCAACAATCCGGCTCTTTTTTTTTTCACTAACAATCCGGCTCCGGGGCGCGACAAAGAAGCTCCGATGGAAAGTGCTTCCTGTCCCGGATTTGCCCTTTTCTCCTCCTGTACAGTACTTCCTCAAAGACGCCGGGTTCACAGAGATTCTGCGTGCTGTACTGAAAATTTTTATTAAAAAAATCGTACTGTACTGAACTTGGAAAAATAATAAATTGATGATCTGACACTGAAGGGGCAAAGATGTCATTTCGACATGGAGCATTAACAATTGCTTTAATCTCCTCGACGATAAGTACTCTGCTTTTCTTTAATCTGGAGATTGATTGCGCACTGATTGACAAATTTGTTGCTGCTAGTACACTGCACACCCCCACGTGGATGGGTAGCGACTTTCCGTTGAGTTTTCGTCAAACGGGTTCTGGCGATGTGCAATCGTTGCCAAGGCAGATTCGGGGCAGGTAGGTGTAGTGCAGTATACGGTTGGGGTGGTCCATCAGGCTCTGATATTATTTGTACCAGCACGTATTCGCATTGACGTAAGTGGAGCCGGTGACAGTTGTCTTTGCATTCTCAAAGTTGCATCCGATCGAGAGTGGATAAAATGCTCAGTATTGTGCATGCCGGACCTAAAGGTGAAAACTAAAATCAATTAGATTACCTTTCAAACTTTTTTTTTATTCAACAAAATGAACTAACTTTTCAAATCTCCTTCATTTTTAAAAATTTAGTTCATTTTTTTTACTAAAAAGGTTCACAGGTTAAGACCCTCTAGCCAGACCTTTCTAAAATCTCTGAAAAACAAAGTTGACCTTCAGAGTTAAATGACAGTAGTGTTTTGTAAAACGTGCAATTGAAAGTTGATCATAAAAACTTAACTACAATACTAGTACAGCAAGGAATTTGTAGCCGCGTGTGATGATCCAGCGCAAAGAACAGAAAAACATACGAACTCCAGTAGTACTACAGTAGATGCTTTGAAGCGCTTGCATGTGTGCTGTAATTTAGTCAACGGTGATAATCAAGCCAACGATATGAACACTGGTCTGGCGGTGGCATCACCCCGCTAGCCGCGTTGAGCCATTCACCATGCTTCACGCTCCAGATGTTACTCCTACTGCGCGCCACAACAAAAAAATAATCCTTCATCACCGTGGCACCCGGTGATGGGATGGCCCTCGACGATGCAAGCTCGCAACGTTCCCGAGAGCAAATCAAGTCCCCGAGCGCACGCAAATGTTTTCTTTCCATCTCATCTCCATGCCGCCCGCCGCCGCCCGCTTCGCTCCCACTGCAAGTGCGTGCGGACGCCGCTGCTCGCACGTGGCCGAGGGTCAGCGCGGCATATGGCCGCGTGTTGCGTCGGGACGCTCGAACGAACATGCGGAAGCGAGCAGGGTCAGCCGGCGTTGCCAATGCCCCGGGAACGGCGAGCCGAGGAAGGGACGCTTGCTTGCCGTCTAGTCCACGCGGGCGACGACTCCCGCGCGGCCCAAGGCCAGCAGCGCGCCACGCGGTCGCGTTCTCCCGCCGTCGGCGCGCGCCGCGGCACCCGTACTTACTGGAGCGCGCGCGCGGTTCACCAGTGTTGAAAAAAAAAATCAGAGTCTAACAGAGTGTCTGACAAGATATCTCATCCACCGTAGTGTTCTGATAAGCTTTTTCGAGTTCAAACTTTTATTCTAATAAGCTCTCTCGAGTTTAGGTTTTCAATCCACCAGAGCATTCAGCATTATATCGAACTATCTGACAAGCTATCTCGAGTTGAGCATAAAACCTACCAGAGTATTTTTTACTATATCAGACTGTTCGATGAGCCCTCTTAAATTTATAGATTTACACAACGAACACTCTGACACTTTACTGAAGACTTCAGTCATCGTCCGGCACTTTATCAGACACTTTCAGTGTCGATTTAAAAAAGTTTTCAGCAGATCAATTCTAATTTTTTTTAACTTGAGAAACCCGTTACCCTACGGGATAAGACCATCTCACCTCTATAAAACAGAGACCCCATGACTGGTTAAGAATTTTTCAATTAAACCTATCATTTGCTTTTACATTTCGTTGTTCTCTAAACCTTAATCCCCTCACTCCATTCCCGTGCTGTTCTTTCTTCATCCAGATGGCAACAAAAAATGATCCAACTAGCCTGATCGAGCCCGAATCACTCCTAAGACGATCCTTCTCCGAGGGTTTCACTCGAGGAGAGATTGTCTAGATGCTTTTCAAACCCGACATTTAAAAAACGTCGGCGTTCCTGCATACGAACGTGGGAGCGGTGCGTTGGCTCGAACCCGATTTCAATGTCAACTCACTTTTTGGCGACTCTACTAGAAAAAGAGTGATTTCGGTTGCACAAATCAAATCGTCATTCTCCGCCATGATCTTCGAGATCTCAACAACAAACATCATCATGATATCTTTAAAGGAGTTGTCCAAAGAGGCGCTCAAAGCGTTCTTAGAATACCAGAAGGCCTCCAAGAAAGTGTGCAAGGCACGCGAAGAGCGGGAGCTGCAGAGCACATGGCGTGCTTCAATAAGAACCGTCAAGGCGCGATCTATTAAGTGAAGGAGCCCGTTCTTCCGATCTCATCGACGACGTAGTCATAGGTGCTGTCAATGTAAGAATATCTTCGCACCCTTCCGTTATTTTTGAAGACCTTTCGTACTACTTTGCCGATTTAAAAAAAGTCTTGAATAATGATATGCAATACATTATCTAAGAGAAATTATCTAAGTCATCTAAAAATTTAGTATTGCATCATCTTCTCATGTTGCACATGTAGATCCTCCTACTAGTACATCGACGTCCACTATATTTAGTTAGAACAACCTCCGTATGGCATGCCGTTAAACTTGTTTAGTGGACAAATTAGTTTTTCATCTCATGTGCAAACCAATGCTCTGGCAATGTCCCCTGCTAGCATAGAGCCAAACACTAGCAATCCCAATCCGGCCACAAGCTGATTGAATAAATTGTCTAATTTTATTCCTACATCACTTATCCTACTAAGCGGTATGAGTATCCCTCATGACCTCGTTCCTAATGAATTATTAAGTGCTACAAAGATGAGCATAAATCCTTCACCACCGAGCACATTCACTAGGCCACCCATAACAAATATAGAGGAGTGCATGGCTCACATTAAGCAGGACTTAAACAAACAATTTCATGAAATGCTAGGGGTAGACCTCAATAGAAGAGATCGAATCTACCCAAAAACATATCTCACGTATTTTAATTCGGCCCCTTATCCTAGCGGATGGCATGTGCTCGACTTCGTCAAATTTAATGACGAAGATAGTAAGACTACTTGAGAACACGTTAGTCAATACATAGCGCAACTAGGAGAAGCGGGTTTTAACGAAGCTTTGAAAGTACACTTGTTTCTTCATCGTTAACTAAAATTGTTTTCTTATGGTTTTCCTCATTGTCCCGGACTCCATCTACATATGAGAGTTTTTAGAGCCTAAATTTCATAACCACTTTTATTTCGAGGACAATAAGTTGAAGTTGTCATAGTTGACATCGGTTCGGCAAGAAAAAGATGAACCCGTCGTTGATTATCTTCGGCGGTTTAGAGATGTTAAGAACCGATGTTTTAATTAATAATTTTTAAAAAAAATCTAGCCGACCTAGCTTTTAATGGTTTACAGTTGCATTTTAGAGAGAAGTTAGAGGGATACAATTTTTTTACACTCACTCACATGTAACAAAGGGCTTCGGCTCAAGAAAGCCGAAGCAAAGAAATAAAACATGATTATAAGATCTGCCACAGCATGCATGTCATAGAATATGATTCGGATAGCTCTGATGATTCTAATGACATTTTGGCTATTAAGTTTGTTTGGTCATCTAAGGTCAAATCATTTGCTTGTGATTCGCTCAAATTGGTTCATAAGAATCGAAAAGACGATATGAAGTATACCATTGATGTAGCTAAATGCGAAAAAATATTTGATGAGTTACATAAAGGTTGATACAGTAAGATTGCATACACCTTACCTCCAGCGGATGAGGTTAAGCATAGGGTATTGTAAATGGCATAACTCTTATTCTCACACAACTAATGATTGCAATGTTTTTTGTCGACAGGTCCAATCGGCCTTTAATGAGGTACGATTGAGTCTTAAGGAGATGTATATCGACAAGCACTCGTTCTCCGTCAACACTCTCGAGCTAAACCCCATGGTGTTGATTCGGCTTCATCAAGCCAATACAACCAAGGGAAAGAAAGTGATCATCGGGGATGAGATCTCTATTTTTCTAAGTGAGAAATGTGTCTCTAAAAAGATGGTGCTCGAGAAATCCTTCGATGATCAAGAGTCTCTCAAAGTCACCATCTAAGGCTCAAGACTCGGGAGGCAAGTTCCACAGCACAAGATAATAAAGCCGAAGAACTCTGAGGTGGGCAAGTGGAAAGTGAATCAAGGCAAGGCCATGGACAGAAAGATGGGACCCAACAACATCTTTGACCGTCTCATGGTCAAATATAAGAACCAAAAAATCGATTTGAACAATCGGTCTATAAAGTGGCCAAGATCACCACCGAGGAGAGACAGCCCACCTAAGGAGATGAGGCAAACCGCGGATGTTCGTAGGCCTCCTCTTCCTCCATATGAGTTCGGAGTGCCACCGTCATAGTTCCATGCTATGCCTTGTCCACTATTCCCAATGTGACATCCATACATGGCACCATGCATGCCCGTGCCACCGAGCCTATCCCACCGATGCACGGTCCACAGATGCCATACCCGCCATTTCATTCGGGGTGGAACGGAGCAAGGAGAGATGTCTTCACAAGACTCTCCAAACCTATTCTGGATCAGACGGAGTCTCGATCGATCAAGGTTCAAGGAGGGGGCTCCGCCACTGCGCCTAAACAAGAGTGGCGCACAAAACAAGGTAAAAAACATGCCTCTTCCACCGTTCTTCATCAGGATAGCGCATCTGAAGGGGTCGTTAAAATCGGCACAACCAAAATCGGGGTGTCTTCACGAGACCGATCATGTTGGATGATTCGGTTGAAAAGGCTTCTCATGATTATGAAGCTAGCAGCAGCAAGAGCTCCTCCAAGTACACGCAACCGAGGTGATGTCTGCCTGGCTTGACCCACACTCAAAAGAGGAGACGAAGAAGAAGAGGGACGAGGTCTTCAACGAGATTAAGCCAATGGTCTCTCAGGTAAGTAGTGGAGAATTAAAGAGTCCAAAGCTCCCATTTCATCGGTGACGGAGGAAGCGGTGGCTACTCCAAAACCACTTGGTTTGGTCGACGCCGTATTGGGAGGGGGCTCCACAGCACCTTCGCTCACAGGAGACGTCGATATGTCTAAGTTCGACGACGACGATCTCTTAGACTACGAGCCTACACCGCCTCGAGAAGGTATGGTCATCAACACCATTTGCTTGTCTCTTTCTGATTATTCTCTCATAGAGAAAGAAGTTATGACAAAATTCAATTTTGGGCCAAAAAGTGCTATCTTTGAGAAACCTGAGGAATCGAAAAACCATTTGAAACCTCTCTATGTTAGAGGTCATGTGAATGAGACAAACAGATTTCTCATATGCTTGTAAATGACAGTGCTATTATTAATCTAATGCCATATTATTTGTTTAAAAAGCTAGGTAAGACCGATGACGAGCTCATCCAGACCAACATGACTTTGAACGGTGTGGGAGGAGGAGACCCTATCAAGGCTAAAAGGGTTGCTTCTATGAAGCTCACCATTGAGAGCAAGGCCATGGCTACCGCTTTCTTTGTTGCCGATGTGCGCGGTAGTTATAGCTTGATCTTAGGGCGTGATTGAATTCATGCTAATAGATGTGTTTCCTCTACATTGCATCAATTCTTGATACAATGGGTTGGTGATGATGTAGAGGTTGTTCATGTGGATGCATCGGTTTGTGTTGCTATGGTCGAATTATCTTCTTTGCCGTATGACACTGTCAAGTGCTTGACCGGTTTAGACTTGATGGATTATAATTTTCTTATTGTAACTAGAGATGATTTTGTACCCGCTAATGTAAAGCCGATAGAAAATCGGCACAATCATATAATATGATTTAATGAAGTCTAATATTGATTGGTTGCAAAAGAGAGTGAAATATTATCGGTCTAACACGAACGGTATGTGCGAAGCTATAGAAGAAATAGAGGACATGGACAAGTTAGGCTAAGGATTCACATCGACCGATTCTCTTGAGGAGGTAAACCTTGGCAGCTATGATAATCCTAGGCTAACTTATATAAACAAAAATCTGAAAGCCAATTATAAAATAAAGTTAATCGGTTTACTAAAAGAATATGTGGACTGTTTTGCATTGTCTTATAATGAAATGCTCGGGTTGAGCATCGAGCTAGTTGAGCATCAATTCTGATAAAATCTGGTTTTAAGCCCTTTAAGCAACTGATGAGAAGATTTAACCCGAATATGCATGATCGAATTAAAGAGTAAATTAATTGATTGCTTGATACGAAATTTATAAGACCTTGCAGGTAGACGTAGTGTATATTCAACATCGTGCTGATGAAAAAGAAGAACACTGGTAAGATAAGAGTTTGTATTGATTTCAAAAATTTAAATAGAGCCACCTCAAAGATTAGTATCTTATGCCCATAGCCAATCTGTTAATTAAAGATGCTTTCGGTCATAGAGTTATTAGTTTTTTTATGGTAATGCGGAATATAACCAAATCTTTATGGCCGAAGAGGATATATCTAAAATTGGTTTTAGATATCTCGATTTTGTAGGATTGTTTGAGTGGGTTGTCATGACTTTTGAGTTAAAATGCGGGTGCCACATACTAAAAAGCTATGAACTTTATCTTTCACGATTTGCTTGGTGTCATCATAGAGATTTATATAGATGACGTGGTGATCAAATCAGCTGTTTTAGATTCTCACTTAGCCCATTTGCAATTCGCTTTGGACCGAATGCACCGTTTTGGTTTGAAAATGAACCCGCTCAAGTGTGCTTTTGGTGTATGGGTTAGAAAGTTTTTAGGCTTTATAATATATAAAAAGGGCATAGAGGTAGGTTCTAAAAAGATAGAAAGAATTAGAAACGTGCAAGCGTCTAAATGTAAAAAAGAGTTGTAATGCTTCTTAGGCAAAGTGAATTACTTAAGGCGGTTCATATCTAACTTGTCGGAAAGGAACAACGTATTTACTCCTATTCCTCGATTAAAGAATGAAACCGAATTTGCTTGGGGGACAAAACAAAAACAAGCTTTTCAGAAGATAAAAAAGTACTTGTTCTCACCGCCGGTTCCTAGGGTGCACAAGGGTGGAGCCCCTTTTCGTCTTTACATAGCGGCGAAGGATGATGTGATTGGTGCT
Source organism: Zoysia matrella (assembly GCA_001602295.1). Taxonomy (NCBI): domain Eukaryota; kingdom Viridiplantae; phylum Streptophyta; class Magnoliopsida; order Poales; family Poaceae; genus Zoysia; species Zoysia matrella. Next base: position 49,834 of record BCLG01002587.1, on the reverse strand, counting down.
GTTTTGACATAAGAAGCCGCAGTGAATGTGATCACATATGTGAGCCGACGATTAACGGATGCGGAGATAAGGTACACTCTCATCGAGAAACTATGATTTTCTTGTATCATGCTTGCACCAAATTGAAATATTATTTGCTATCTGGTACTTGTGTGGTTGCTTGTCAAACCGATGTTATTAAACATATGTTGCATAGACCGATTTCTAGTGGTAGGCTTGGCAAATGGGCTGATGCATTGATTGAGTATGATTTGATATGTGAATCATTGAAATCTATGGAGAGCCAAATTGTTGCTAATTTTTATTGTTGAGCATCGAATTGATCTAGACCATGATTTAAATGTTGGTTATGTAACATTTACCGCTTAGAAATTATATTTTGACAGATAGGTTTGCAAAGAAGGTCAAGGTGTTGGTATAGTATTGGTTTCTCATCATGATGCACACTTTAAATTCTTAAGTCGATTGAAATATGATTGCACCAATAACCAAGCCAAATATGAAGCATTGTTGTTTGACTTGGAGATGTTGGAGTCCATAGGAGTTAAGCATGTAGAGGCTTTTGACGATTTGTTATTAGTAGTACAACAAGTTACGGGAAATTTTCAATGCTTAGAGGGATTGTTGAATGCTATCTTAAATAAATACCTATACATCATTAGAGAGATGGATGAGTTCAATATATGTCATGTGCCTAGGCTAGAAAACAGTAAAGCCAATGAGTTGACTCAACAAGCATCGGGTTACAATGTTAGTAAAGATAGATTTTCAGTCATTAAGAAACCGATGATTGAGGTGTTAAGACTAGACCATTCGGGTGCTAACACGTCAAACCGTAATAGTGCCGAATTGATTGATTGGATGTCACCTATAGTTTTATACATTTGTAGTCCAACCCAAAGTGTGGATAAGAAAGTTTAACATGTAGCTTTTAAATATACTTTGATTGATGGTAACTTATACCGTCGAATAGGAGATGATTTGCTTTTAAAATGTTTGGGTAATGACGAGGCCAAAGTAGCCAGCGGGGATGTTCATGAGAGCATTTATGGCACGCATCAATCGGCTTCGAAAATAAAATGAGTTGAGGAGGGCTGAATTCTATTGGCAAACCATGATTGCCGATTGTTTCGTTACTACAAAAGATGCAAAGAGTGCTAAAAGTTTGATAATATTCAATTGGCACCCGCTGCCATGATGAACTCCATCATAAAACCGTGGCCGTTCCGAGGATTGAGATTGGAATTGATAGGGCAAATACATCCTCCATCTTCGAAGAGACACCGTTTCGTGTTAGTAGTGGCGGATTACTATGTCAAATGGACCAAAGCGATGGCTTTCAAAAATATGACACACAAAGAGGTAATTGAGTTATTTATCGAGCATATTATTCATAGATTCGGCATACCACAAACTTTGACTACCGACTAAGGTATTTTCTTTACATTCAGTTATGTTAAAGAATTTGCTGAATCCTACGGATTAGGATACTCAATTCATCTTCGTATTATGTTTATGTTAATGGTCAGGGCGATTCTAGTAATAAAACATTGATCAAACTCATCAAGAAGAAGATAAAGGACAATCCCAAAAGGTGGAATGAAGTCTTATCGAAAGCATTGTGGGCTCATCAGATATCTAGGCATGAGGCGACTAAGGTGACACTCTATGAACTTGTGTATGGACAAGATGTCGTTTTATCCGTTGAGGTAATTTAAGAGTTTTAAGATTAGCTAAACAAAATAACTTATCCTCTGATGAGTATAGAACTTTAATGCTAGACAATATTGATAAAGTCACCGATAAACGTTTGACTGCCTTGAAAAAATTGAGAAAGATAAAGCCAGAGCTGCTAGGGTTTACAACAAGAAGGTAAAGGTTAAAACTTTTCAAGTGAGTGAATTGGTGTGAAAAACTATTCTGCCCGTAGGCTCAACAAGCAACAAATTCGGAAAATAGTCTCCTAGTTGAGAAGAGCCATATAAAATAGTAAAAGTTATTGCCAGGAATGCATATATATTGAAAGATATTCAAAAAGAGTCATTATGTTGGGCTCAATACTTGAAAAAGTATTATTCAAGTGTATGGCAAAAAGCATAAAAGAAAAAAACGGTCGATATGGAGAATATCGTTGCTAAAAATGATACGATGAGTCGGAAGAACCATCACCCTTAAAGGTTTTTGGGTGTTTAGAATGTTTTAAGGTGTAGAAACTTCACAAAAAACAAGAGGCATATGTTGACACCAAAAACTCAAAGTCACCATAGTTTCGGTACATTGTCGAAGTGTCTAGCAAGCTTTCTCTAGTTTGGGACATCTGGCCCGTCAAAATGTCCGATATAGTGCTAGATCATCCAGCAAGCCCTCTCGGGTTCGAGCACTTAGCCCACCGGAGTGTTCGGTCACACGCCGGACTGTCCGGTACTGGAATGTTCGGCATCAAGCCAGACTGTGCAGCAAGCCCTCTCAGGTTTAGGTTTTCAACCCACTAGAGCATCCGGCATTATGTCAGCCTGTCCGATAAACCCTCTTGAGTTCTCGGAACACGACGAACACTTCAGCACTTTATCGAAGACTTCGATCACCATAGTATCCGACATTTTATCTGACACTCCGGTAGTATCGATTTAAGAAAGTTTTCAGCAGCATCAAGTCTGACAAGTCATCTCGGGCTGGGGTATGAAGCCCGTCGGCGCATTCGGCACTATGCCAGCCTGTCCGATAAACCCTCTTGAATTCTCAGATTTACACGACGAACACTTCAGCACTTTATCGGAGACTCCGATCATTATAGTATCCGATATTTTACCTGACACTCCGATAGTATCGATTTAAGAAAGTTTTCAGCAGATCAATTCTAATTTCTTTCCTAACTTGAAAGATCCATTAATTTACGGAATAAAACCATCCCACCTCTATAAAACAAAGGCCCATAAACAGTTAAAGGTATTCCAGTCAAATCTATCATTTGCTTTTACATTTCGTTTTTTTCAAACTCGAATTCCCTCACTCGACCCGTGCTGTTCTTCGTACTGGCGGCGACTGAAGACAATCTTTCTCCGACGGCTCCCCCTTAGATGAGATTACTTAGGTGCTGTTCAAACTCGACGTTAAAGAAACACCAACATTTTCGCATGTAAACATGCGAGCGGTGCGTTGGTTGAATCCAATTTCGATGTCAACAACCAGTCACCTCTCGTCCGGAGGTTGAGCTTCTGTAGCTGAGGGAAGGAAGCGGGCGGATACTATTGCGGCAACATCGATCTGAAACATCACAAACGATCACCCGGAAGACTGGAGCGTACAAATCCTCTTGTAAGAAAAGCCATCACGAAATGGAAGCTCCAACCGATCAGCACCAACATCTCCTAGGCTACTTTTCTACGACCATCATTTGGTACCAGAAAAAGCATGCGGCATCACATGCGAACAGATACTGCCATGCAAAGTTGCCTCGAGACCACAGAAAAAGTGTGGCCACTATGAGTCCCAGCTGAAAGGAACATGAAAGATCGATTGGTGATCCCCGTTCCAGCCTGTGAATCGACTCCATGCAAGGCGAAGGAATCGTAAATTTGGGCTTCCTTCGTTTAAGCATATATTCGCTTGCAACGGCCTGGAATGGTTTGGCCTGGAATGAAAATCTGGCCGGCCTGGAATGTCCGTTCGTTTCAGCCCGGCCTGATATAGATCCCACCCATTCGCACCCATTTCGACCCAACGTAGGCCCGTAATCAAACAGCACATGTTGCCTGTTGGAACGAAATAGCGAGTGACAACAGCGGCGACGAGCACAGCAAGGAGGCGCCCAACGGCGACCACCACAACAATGGCGACAGCGACGCATCCCCGTGCACCCCTTTCGTTCCCATCGGTAATCATATCGCCCTTTCCTCCTCTCGATGTCCCGCCTCTTCTTTGGCTTGGGGTTCCTGCGATGCTCCGCGTTTGTTCCTCGACTTGTGCGGCGAGGTGAGCCACTGAGCCCCTCCCTCGGCCCCCCTTCCCTGTCCCTCCCCTATTAGATCTGCTCCGCGCGTTCCTTAGCCCGCCGAGGTGCCTCGTTGCTTCGGATGCTGGAGCATTTGTTCTAGAGCAGGCGCTCGTGCCCCCAATAATCCGCCATAATACAGTCGTGCGGCACCGCGGGGGGGGGGGGGGGGGGGGGGGGGGGGGGGGGGGGGGGGGGGGGGGGGGGGGGGGGGGTGTGGTTGGGGTGGTTGTGGTGTCATGCGTGGGCGCAATGCATGCCGGTCCTTTGCAAAATTTCAATTTTCGGATGGAGTACTGGTTGGATTTTGGGGGGCCGTTCTAGATGCGGAGGTAGTTGCTGCTCCGCGCTCGTGCGTAAATGTTAATTTGCTCCAGCGTGGAGCCGTGCCTCTCATGGATGGAAGAGTATCTTTGTTGGTGTTTACTTCACTTCTGTTGTTCCTCTGTCAAGCTCGATGGATAACAGGGTTCAGACCAAGCGATTCAACGAATGCAGACCGTAACAATATGAGATGGAGTGATGGAGAGCTGCATCCGTTGATGGTCACACGAGCCAGTTTTTTTTGGCTTAATTATCTGATAGCACTATGCCTGGTAGCACTAGTAATTCTATTTCCATGCTTTTGCCTGTTCATGGAGTATTGCTTTAGCACTAGTAAAAAAAATTCTGTCCTAATGTAGTGTTCTTTGTTGAACAAAAAAAAAGGTCAGTTCTATACTAGTGTTCTTTGTTGAACGAAAAAAAATAGTATTCTAGTGTTCTATTTTAGTCTGTATAAGACTGTTAAGCGGCAGAAGCTATACATGTTTGGCCTTGTACGTAGAATAAAAGGTTCAAAAAGGATTGCATTGTTTTGTTGTCTGGCATGTAGCAAGGATTTTTGTTGTTTCGATTTTGTTGTCTGCATTGACCATGCAAGGATTTTGTTGTCTGGATTTTTTTTTTTTTTTGTCAAAAAAAGGTTGCACGTTTGGCCTTCTACTCAGCATAAAAGGTTCAAAAAAGATTGTTTTTTTTTTGTTTCCTTGTTGTTCACAGTTGTGCAGGGGAGGTGTTGGATCAAGAGTCATTATCGGACATTCAAGACCTGACAAGACTAATCCGAAGTTCTCATTGTTTACAATATGGATTGTGTCATTTGCCAATCTTCTCATTGTTTTGGCCTTACGTACAGGTTTGTGCTTGGGTGACAATCCGCCGCATGTGTTTTTTTTATGCATGGGAATGAATCTATGAGGGGATTAATCTAGGACATGAATTGAGGGAGAGGGCTTGGATTCACTCATTCCAGGCCTAAAATCAATCCATGCCGGTAATCATTCCCGCACAAACGAACGAAGCCTTGGATGGAATGGTTGCCTGCTCTGGCGGCTCCACCACCGCACCATGAACACAAACAAGGTCAGTCGGGTGGAGGATTTTCAAGTAATGGTAGCATTGCCCTTTGGACCTTCGTCTCGGCGTTGCTCTGGTGGTGTTATTTTGAGTTGGCAAGAGCTAAAGGGAAAAAAAATGGAATAAGGGGATCCAGGAACATTACTCGGTGCATGTAGTCACCGGGACGGTGTTCAGGACGCGTCTGGTCGCCTGATGGGATGCCACTTCTGGGCCTTGAAAGCCTTGTCGCCTGCCCTCCTGAATTGGATGGGCTTCAGACTCCAACCTCTCGACGGTTTTGTTTCGCTTCCTCCAAGTGGGCCAACAGACGCGGGCCTCGCGGACGATGAAGATGCATCTGGGCTAAGCTTTACACGTTGACACTGCAGGGTTTATAGATGTTCAAACGGGACGCCCGGCCCATACTCAAAATGGCCCTGCATGGTTAATTTCTTGCCGCTCTAGCACTGTTAATAAACGGGCCGTGCTATGCTAGCCCATGGGCTTGACTTGAGGCCCATGGCACGGCACGTTTACCCTTCACTGTGCCGGGCCAGCCCGAAAGCACAATGACCCACCTGAGCAGAAACCTCTCCCAAATCCCACAACTCCACCACCGCCTCCACCGTGGAGGCTAATGCTCCATGCGCCAGATCTCTACGCCGTCCTGCCGGCCATCGAGCAAGATATTTGCGGCATCCTTCGGTCCCCGTCGTTGGCTCCACCCGCCTTGGCGGACAATCGAAGGCGAGGCGGAGTGCGAGGCAGGCGACACCAACGTGGGAGCCGGCTGCGCGAGGCGGAGCGTGAGGTAGGCGGCGTCAGCGCGGGTGAGACTCTGCGTCGCGAGGCGGTGGCTGGGAGATGGTGGGGCGAGGCGACGGCCGCAAGACGATGGGTCGACGTTGGTGTGGGCGGGCGTCAGGCAAGGCGGCGGCATTCGAACGACGCGAGGCGGCGGGGTGGACGGCTGCTAGCAGCGCGAGGCGGCGGGGAGCTGTGACGAAGGGGCGGGCAGGTGCCCGTGCCGTGAGAATTGAACGTTATTATATTCCTTGACGGCTATTGTTACATTGATGGGCTTCTAACAGGCCGTGCCTGGTGGGCTGTTTACGGACTTCATCGGGCCGTTAGATTAATGGGCTGTTTCTTGCTGCCCGATGGGCTGAGGTGTCGGCCAAGCACGGCCCGAGCGACGTGCTGGGTCGGCACGGGCGGTCGGGCCATTTTTTTTCTGCTTCGGACCGGCCCTTCAGCCACGGCCTATTTGGACATCTATAGCAGGGTTGGTGGTTCGACCCTTGCGGTCCATAGAAAGGTTACGATGGGAGCCGGGGAAAAAATATCTTCTCGACTCTCCCCTGCTAGAGAGGAGGCGAAAAGCGAGCTACGTCGTCCTAGCGTCGATTTCGTTGTTTCTCATTCTCCTCGGCGCTGCAGGGCATGGGAAACGAGGACTGAGGTGTATAAAGTACATATGTTTAGCTAAATTGGTAGACCTGAGTTGAATTTCTTAGTTTTCCGTGTTGGCATGAGACATGTTCGAGCGCCAGAGATGAGGAGCCAGGTTTAACAAAACTGCTGGAAACAATCTACATTTGGTTTAAGGTTAGTTTTCGATCAAAATTGAATATGACACTGTAACAAAAAAGTAAGCTAGCCGGTTTTTTGAACTGTTAAAAATCGACCGCTTTACGATTTTTGAAACCTTGTACGGAGCATTGGAGTTCCTGTGTTTCATTGTAATTTTCTTTTCTCACAAGGACTCTGTTTCAATGGGTATAGACGTAAAATTACTTAACTATGTACTTCCTTCGTCTCATTTTATAAACGCTTAAGGCTGGTTTGTTTCTGATTATAATTCACCTAGATTATAACCTATTATCTATGCTTTTTTTATCAAAATTATTCACTCTGTCATCTCACTATTTTAACAACATATACTTTACTATTTATAATACTTTATTAATAGAAATAAAAAGACTAATTTGACTAATAATCTAGACTGTAATCTAAATTTTCAAACAGATATACATAAATTATAATCTAAAAAGACATAAATTATAATATTTAAAATATAATCTAAATTATATAATAATATATTATAATTTAGATTATATAATCTAATGAGGAAAAAACATGTCCTAAGTTATTTTGACTTTGGACATTGGAATTAAAAAAAGTAAAAAATAGTGAGATGTTTTAAAAATGAGGAGGAGAGAAATAGAGTGGAGGTGTATTAAAAAAAGAAAAAAGTATGAGCGATTTATAATTTGAAAAAAATGAAAAATCTAGAATAATTTATAATTTAAGACGGAAAGACTATATAATATAAATCTAACCCTTTTCTTAAAAGAAGTATACGAATGCCCATATATTTGTGTCGTGTATAGGTCATCGACCCCTACATTTTTTAGCTGTGTTCGGCGGTCATTTCTTTTCTCGATATACTTTGGGATATACTTTTGTGTGAGAGCTGCATAGAATCATCCGCTGAACAAGGCTATGGTCTCCATTATAGGTGTAAAAAAATGCACATAAAATTAAGGGACAGTACTCAATTTCATTCTTAAATTATTGTCGGAAGCTCAATTTTATCTTTCAACTTTCAAAAGGTCCAATTAAGTCTCTTCAACTTTTAAAAAGTCCAATTAAGTCTTTGAACTTTTGTTAGAGGTTCAGTTTTATTTTTAATTCGACGTGACTGCATATGTGACATATCATGTCAACATCAATTTTAGATTATGAATTTTAACTAGATTTTTCTCTCAAACCGAAACTATGTTTCTTATAGTTAAAGAAACAAAAAAAAAATCCTATATAGTTATATATTCAAATTTGATAATTTGTAAATATTTATATTTTTTGATATTTTCATATGCTACTTCATATTTTAGCAAATTTTGACTCAACGCAATCAAAAAATGTAGAAAATGCAATTTTCTTAATGCAATAGGATTCATAATTTTTTAGGCTTCCAAATTTTAAAAATAACAAAATATCTCACATGGGCTATAAGATTTTCATTTCTTATACTTAGCACAATCCAAACATTGAAAAACATGTTGCATTAATTATAAGAACTTCAAACGCATTTGAAAATAGAGTTACGGTTTAAGAGAAATTGTTTTAAAATTTGAAAATTAAAATTAAAGCTGATGTGGTATGCCACATACTGATGTGGCATACCACGTGAGCAGCCACATCAGATGAGGGATGAAATTGAACCTTTAATCAAAGTTCAAAGATTAAATTGAACTTTTTAAAAGTTTAAAGACAAAAAAATTTGAAAATTAAAATTGAAGCTGACGTGACGTGCCACGTACTGATGTGGCATACCACATGAGCAGCCACATCACATCAGATAAGAGATGAAATTGAACCTTAAACCAAAGTTCAAAGACTAAATTAGACTTTTTAAAAGTTCAAGCATGAAATTGAGCTTTAACAATAATTTAGGGATGGAATTGAGGATTATCTCTAAAATTAACCTGTAAACTTAAATGAGCTAGTTTCTTAAAAGTAATGTAGATTTTAAAAAAGTTACCTAAAGTGGTTGGAAAGTAGTTCAATTGTTAAATTTTCACCCTTACATCCGCCACAGGGTGGGCTGCACGCAAAGGGGCCACTACCTGTTCGAGACGTTTTCTACATATTACATTGGCCGTTCGGCGATGCCGGATTAGAGATGGCAACGAGACAGGTAAAGCATAAACCTACCAACGACAGGAGAAGTCATTGGTGAAAAATGAGACACGTATCTGCATCCAACAGGATACGGGTGAGTTTCAGATGCCTATCAGATTTAACAAATTTTGCAATGAACTAATACACTTACAAAAAATAATAAAATAATAAATATTTTAAAATACTCATATATATCTCATTATTTATCTACGTGCAAACACAATTGCGTACAACCATATACTTAATATAGTTTGACAATCAAATATAAAATAATACTCTCTCTATCTCAAAATAAATGTCATTTTAGATTTTTAAAATTTTTTTGACTATTTGTTTTATTAAAAAAGTTTTTTAAAAATATTTATTTTATTGTGAACCGATTTATTATTAAAAGTACTTTAAGTTTAACATGTTTATTTTTTATTTTCAAAAAAAATTAAAATAAAATGAATATTCAAACATCGATTTTAAAAAGACAAAAACAGCATGTATTTTGAGACGGAGAAAGTATTTTAAACACAATAAAAATATTAATAATAGAAACAATTTGAACATGTTCTAAAATCATAATGTTCATCGGATGACCGGCAAATGAAATATAAAATCCAACCTGCACATCTGATTGGCTAAGATCTAGAAGTGAAAAAATATCAACCACACCATTATTATGTGTAAAATCCATTGGAGACCCACAACCACGGATGAAACTGCGATCCTTAATTAGGATCCTTCGTTGGGCAGATAGACTCGGAGACCCTGCTCTGCCCGCGTTAATCGCTGCAGCAACATTTCAACCTGCTCCATGTCGGCATCCTTATCCGAGCATGTAACGACAGACCTGCGCACCAGCTCGGACTCGGAGATATTTACCCGGCCGGCGACGGCGTCCGTCGGAGCTGGAGTCGTGTCCATGGATCGTGCAGTCTTGGGCGGGTCAAGTTCGCCTCCGTCTGTATGTCGACCTGCCGTACACGTATTACGACGCACGAGCGACCTGCCGTACACGTATTACGACGCACGAGCGGCCTGCCTGCGGCGTGTGCAGTTGCTGCGGTTTCTCCGATTCGCCTCCTGCAGAAGTGCCGAAGAGGCGAGCGAACTCGTGGACCAGAAAGAAGAGCCTTTGGATAGGTACGGGAGAGTGACCCCCGCGTCCCGCTACCCGTTCACGTTCGTTTGCCTCTGCACTGTGTGGCGACCATTGTAAAACCACCGCTCTTTTGAATAACACAGCTTTTAAACATAATTTTGATCCTTACTTTTATAAAAATATTTATTAAAAATATTATATATATTGTTAGTAAAAATACTTTTAAAGATAAATTTAATCATTTAATTTTCATTTATCTAATTATAATAAAATAAAAATTATTTATAATTTATAGTTCTAATGTTTTACGAGACTGTCTGAAACAATTTAATTTTAGACCGAATGCAGTATAGTACACGTGCATTGGAGGAGACCAATAAATAACATAAAGTAAGCTAGGCTTGTCAATAGAAGAAAACGCCCCCCATTCCCAAACCATCCCATCGTTACACTAAGGGTATTTTCTTAATCTAATTCCACAAAAAAAATTAGAGACTCTACTCAACCCATCTCGTCCCGTTGGCTAATTTGAACCAAATTTCACTTAATATATGGACGAAACATGCACAATTGCATGTTAACAACTAATTGAAAGTCTAAAACTTCTAAGAGAATAAAAAAATAACATAATTATATTAGCAACTAAAAAAACTTGTTTCAACCCACATTTATTTGGACCAAATCCAATCCAAACCGCATACTTTTTAAACCGATTTCAACCCATTCAAAATAACCTGTTTGTAAACTCAATCAAAAACCTTGTTTTAACCCGACCCATTTACAGGTCTAAAGTAAGCAAATGATGCTGATTCATACCTGATATTACGAAAGAGTGGGTACATGTTAGGTAGAAAATATAAGATTTGTATATGAGTACTTTAGTAACTTTGAGATCCAGAGTGTAGTCCATTACAATTTACTTGCTCTTTTTTTATAAAAAAAACACCTACCTAATCTACAACTATGAATGCTCTTTAATTCATTTCATATGTCTTAGAATAGTGTTATTTTTTTACTTTTAGAAATTATATTTTATCATTTGTATTTTTAAAAAATTTATGAAATTTATGTATATTTTATGAATTGTTTTATCATTAAAATAATAAGTATATTTTATTTTTTTATATTTACCCAAAATTTTAAATAGCATAAAAAGTCAAACATGTTAAAAGTAAAAAAAAAAAAAGACACCGATGGAGTATATGTAGTACTACGGAGTACCTTAATTCACTTTAGGTACCAAATCAACATAAAAAGAATAAGGCACTTCAAAAGAGCGTCTCCGAGCCAAATGAAGCAAGCAACCTGACGTGGCTTGTCCACATGTGCCCCGAGGCCGGTGACCTTCCCACAACCGACCTGGGTCGCACGGTCGCAGCTGGTCTGGAGCCAAGATAAACTGCACACGGGAGCGTCGTTTCATTGGTGGGCTGGAGGTGGGGCCCCGGAGCGCCGTCACTCTCGTTTCTTCCTCCTCACCACGCCCTCATCACCCTCGCCGACGTGTGACGGGACGAGACAGCCTGGGTCTGCCTATCTAGGGTTCCCACGCGGCAACGCATCCCGGCGAGGCGATGGCGCGGCGCGGGCCGGTGGAGCTGCGGCGGATCGAGGACAAGACGAGCCGCCAGGTGCGCTTCTCCAAGCGCCGCGCCGGGCTGTTCAAGAAGGCCTTCGAGCTCGCCCTCCTCTGCGACGCTGAGGTCGCGCTCCTCGTCTTCTCCCCCGGCGGCAAGCTCTACGAGTACGCCTCCACCAGGTTCGCACCCTCCCCGCTTCCTCCCCCACCCTCTCGACTTGGTTGCCCATCGAAATAGGGGAATAGCCCGCTCAATCTAGTACAGTAGAGTAGTAGGTTGCCCACCACGCACTCTCGATTCGTCCTGTTACGGTTTCGTAAGCGGCGACGGCGGCGGCCGACCAGCCACCATGCGCGTGTGCGCCGTGTGCTCGAGACTACCCCAAGTACATGCGTGCGGATGTCTATGCCACCTTGCATGATCCTGTGTAAAATCCTGGTGCTGCCTGCTATGTCGCTGCCGCCCTCGGCGCCTGCCACATGCTCCTTGTGCGCGCCCTGCTGTTAGGCGTCGTGTTCCCTGCTCCGCTGGCTTTCCCATGGAGCGGAGCGGAGCGGCTGTTTCGCCTCGCTACAAGCACGTGCCTTAATACCTGCGACGTACTCTACGTCTCAAGCACAGACAAGGGTGGAATCTGGAGGGAGCGCGCCCGTTCGTGAGTGGCGCTTGACGCGCACTGACGTGCTGGCCGAGGAGGTTGATAGACGTATACGGACCAATCTTTTCTAGCAGCATTATCCATGGTAGTATAACGATTGAGGATCTGTTTAGACAGTGCCGGCTCTGTTGTTTGAAGAGCACCAGGGCGAACCCGACGTGGGCCCTTGAGATGAGTAAAAAAAAATGTAAGGGTATTTTTAAGTTAGCACTTTTAAAATCGATCATATGATTTTGTTTGAAAAAATGATCATCATTTGCTAGAGAAAAAAATTTTAACAATTTTTTTAACTCTCATCGCTAAGCAATAAAATTACTAAGGAGAAATGAAAAAAGAGTATGAACTATCATCAGAAAAAATTCAAACATGCTTGTTTGAACAATTTTAGGTCACTAAAATAACAAAAAGAATGTTAATGCTGTTCATTGAAATTGGACCTACCAGTATGTAACTCCAGTGAAAATTACTCCCTCCGTCCTATTTAATAAGTCGTTTTAGGTTCGAGCATAAAAAATAAAAAGAGTAGAAAAGGTAGGATGTTCTGAAAACGAGAATGATGGAGATAGAGATGAGGAGATATTAGGAAGAAATAAAGTTGTATCCGAAAGTGAGAATGAGTTATAATTGAGAAAACTTTCAGAGTGACTTATAATTTGAAACTGAGGGAGTAGCATTTATGCAATAGTCTGTAAGAAGGAAAAAATAATATAAAACATACTTAATTAGAGATAAATAGATGGAAACTCGATCTCAAAAAAATATTATGCCACCATCTTTCCCGCCTACGGACCTTCATCCACAAAAGCATAGAACAATTGAACCATGGTAATTGTCATTATATTTTGTTTTAGTCAATCAGGCAAAGACCTCCTTTAGAACGCGGGAATTTTTTTTTTCTGTCTTCTTATATTTTTCTATAAAATTGAACTGATTTCTGCAAAATTTCTGTATGAGTCATTTGAAATTCATGTATTCCAAAGGGAACTTAAAATTATTTATATGTGAGTTTGCACTTAAAACATTTTTAATATAGAAATAATGGTTATACTAGTATATATACACATCAAAATTTGAGGCCCGTATTTGGCACGGGCCCTAGGCCGACGCCCTCATCGCCATGCCTCAGAGCCGCCACTGTGTTTAGATCGTAAGAATTTTATATGAATCAATTCAATTTTATATAAAAACATAAATTTGGAAAAAAATCCGTGTTACAAATAAGGCCTATAGTTGAATTCAAGCTGCTAAATAAGCGGATAAAATATAATTTCTTCACTTTTCAATATACCAGAGTACTTTATACATCTATTTCTACCGCCAACGTGTTCTCGCATTAGGGCAGCCGCAATGTTGCGCCGAATCAAGCGAGTTTGCTTCGGTTCGTTGGCTATAGGGATGAAATTCTCAGCAGTAATGCACTTTCACTAACATGTAGGGTCAGATCCACATGTCACACATGTCATTAACTGTTAATACATTGCATAAACTGCAGAGAGTTTGCACCCGACGTCTATGGATCCTACCGAAGATTAAATTGTTTTTTCTTCTCTCCATCCACTTTCCTTTATGTGATGGAGCGGCAGTCTCAACGGCCAAATAATTTTTTTACTTTCCACGGCGCGGTTTAGATTGAACCAAAAATGAAATGCGATATTAGATTTTGACGAACACTATTTGCTTCCAACAATATGTTTGGTTCGATTTTCCCTCCCTATAGTGCGCTGTTTACTAAACATGGCAGCACATTTCCTCTGCTTGCATTTCCCATCCCTTCTTTTCGTTGTCCTCTTTCATTCTCCTGCTCTTCTCCACCCACGAGACCTAAACCCACTGTGCCATACTCCCTGGTGGCCCTCGCCCCCCGCCTCCTATTTGTAGTCCGCGTCGTACCCTCCTCCAATTTCTTGCCCGCATCGCGCCCTCCTCTCGACAGCATGCCATGCGCCACATCTTCCTCCTATTCGCCCTCTTGCCATCTCCTGGCTTCCCCACCCCACCCCACCGTCTCCCCACCCCACCCCACCAAACCCTCCTTTCGGCTTCCTCACTAATTTTTTTAATAAAATAAATGGTCAAAAATAATATTTAAAGTCAACGGCAATGACAATTTAGAAATGAAGAGAGTATGTGGCTTTCTAAAATGATTTTGTTGTTCTATTAAAAGTTGACTAACAAGGGAAAGACAAAGGGAAAGACCGTCCCACCATAATTTTCAAGGAAGAGCTCAATCAGAGCCGAGTGATCACAAAAGTTTCCTTGCCTCCTACAATGTGAGGATCTACCATACGTGCATTATAGATATTTAAACCCCTTTGAGAGCTTCATAGAGCTAATACTCAATTTGAATTAAGGAAACTGTGGGCTGTGGTAAACGTTATTTTTAGTAGAATTGATTATTAGTTGATTCTGTGAAGTGATTGTTTGAAAATAAACTAAGGGATTGGAACCTGAAAAATATCACTTCTAATTTTAAAAAGTGATTCTCTGTCATGATTTTAATTTTGAATCACTTTTAACCACAAAATCACTTCTAGAATTACCTTACCCGTGTCACGAGCCCATCCCATCAACAATGATCGACACCCACACTTCGGTTCGACTCTTGTGCACAACCACGGCCAGAGGTCCTAGCGTGTGAATTATTCACTCTCGGACTATAATTCGCTCCCATAGAGGAATTATTAGCGGCTAATATAGTACCCCCTCTGTTTCAATTTATAAGTCATTTTAGACCTGACCACGAGAATTAAGTAGATTGGAAAAACTAAGATGTACTGAAAACTGACAGGAGAGAGATAGAGATAGAGAAGTATTGGGAAGAGAGAATCGGAAAGCGAGAACGACTTATAAGTTTGGGAAAATTAGAGGATTCTAGAGTGACTTATAATTTAGTTCGGAGGGAGTATAAAAAGAACACAAGCAAACTATATATCTTACAAGCAAACTATATGTCTTAATATAGTGGCTAAGAGACCTAGTATGTAATGTTTAATTATGAAGTGGTAACAAATAATTCTTGAATGTAATCTAAACTGACCCGAACTAGAATTTTAAGTATGTGGAGAAACGTTTTAGTTATCTAAAGAATAATTCGATTGCATGTATTAAATCATATGTTGACCATAGTAAGATTATCCGTCAACCTTAGTTGGCCTAACAAAAAACATTTGTAGCCCGGTCGACGCCGGTCCACACGTATAATCATATGGTCACATGACCTCTGAATATATTTGAGATGAATCACAATTCCTTAGCCTTGTAGGCAACTTGGGTAAAGTTTACATCTACCTTTAAGCTTCTGTTCAGATTCACTAATAATTTTAATAAAATATAAATATATATATTATGAAAATATTTTTATGGCAAATTTATAAATACAAGTCTCCTATTGTTAAAACTAATCACAGTTATAAAAATCATTGATCAAAACTAGATGGCGTGTAACCCAAATGTAAAGTTATTTGGGAGTCATGATCTGTAAGGCACTTCAATGCACTGTTGAAGCTTTGCATTTATATCTCCATTTGAAACGTAGAAATAAAAAATATATAAATATAATAAACATATGAATAGACAAAACACATGAAAAACAAAGAAAATGAGAAAACTAAATGAATTTAAAACAGAGGAAATGATGACTTGTGTTTGGATCGTAGGAAACTCTTCAACTAGTTAAATTTTCCTGACATTAGGTGAATCAAGTTCCCATTTTCTTAGAAATCACTGAACCCCTCCAGATTTACCACTAAAATTCAACGTTCATGGAAGAGGAAAAGGACGAGGGGGAGAGGGAGTGGGATTTTCATTGAAAGATGTGTTTTTTGGCCGCTAATTTATAGGTTTTGCATCTATATTTTTTCACGCTAATTTGTAGTTACCATGTGGGGAGAGAGAGAGAATGAAACATTCCTTTCTCTAGAAAAGCTATTTTCCTCCTTTGTATATGCACCAATCCTTTTCATAGGAATGAATTCCTCTGAAAATACTTTTGGGAATCCGTTATTTCGGCCTTAATGGTCTATAGCGCCTTGCTCTGTTGCTTGTTACACTTAGATCGGATTCATGCGAGTAAATAATATATATTCGTACTAGGAAAGATAGGTGCTCTTTTATTCTATTAGATCACATACCATTTTACGGCACATCACATTAAGTGCATGTTTGGATCCACTATGGATTATTAAAATCTAGATTATGACCCTATTTGATTGGAATTATAATCTGTCTGTAGAGGTAAATAAATAGGACATATTATTTTGCCATCTTATTTAATCTCAAATTTATATTATTATAATCTAATAAGTTGCTTATTAGAAGCTTATTTGAAATTATAATTTACAAAAGACCCACTACTCATACCAAGTTTGAAACAACTA
>BCLG01002587.1:5610-32722 GCA_001602295.1 Zoysia matrella | reverse complement strand
AACAACTTCTAAAAATATAATTACTATCATTATAGCCAACGAAAATGAATAACCAACAAAATATAAAGGATAATGTCCAATATACTCCCTTTAAGTATGAGTAAAGTTCAGATAACCCCCTAAACTGTTCTTTATTCATTTTAACCCGCAAAATATTATTTTGGTTCAATTTACCCCAAATACAGTTTATCTTTTTTATTTATCTGTACATAAGGGTAATCATAGGATGCAATTTTAAGAGATGATTGAGCACATCATAACACATGTTAGATATATATGTTATGATTTTTTGTCATTATTTTCATATAATTTCGTATTCCAACGATTAATTTACAATTAAATGCCCTTTCAAATTAATGATAAAAAATTATCACATTTTTCTAACATGTGTTATGATGTCTCTATTATCTCTTAAAACTGCATCTTAAAATTACCCTTGTGCATGGAGAAAGAGAGAGGACAAATTGCATTATGGGGGTAAATTGAATCAAAATCACATTTTGTGGGGTAAAATGAACAAAAAAAAATAGTTTAAAGCGTTATCTAGACTTCAGTTATATAGTGGAGTAAAGTAAACTTTAGTCAAATGTAAAAGACAACTCTAACTGTTTGACTGCATCAAATTTGGCATCGACACTCCCGTTCCTCTCTTGCCTAAACTACATTCTTGTTTTCCTCTACATTCTCAAGAGCTTAGATTACGCCGACTGCATCAACTTCGGCATCGACACTCCCGTTCCTCTCTTGCCTAACTCAACTACATATTTGTTTTCCTCTACATTCTCAAGAGCTCGGATTACGTCATCCTCGGCGTTGCCTTCCTCCACGATGATATCTCTGCATCATTGTGGCGCCTCTTTTGCGCCCACTGTTTTATGTGTGGTTCCCTCCAAATCGGCATCTTCCACCTCAGCTCCTTGACCACGGCTCCTCGTCCTATCTTTTGGCTCCTTCAACATCGGCATAAAGGCTTGTCACCTTGCTTAAGCTACTCGTTGGTTCCTGCTCAAGTCACAGCATACATACCACATCAACACTACAACCGTGGGGTATGCCAGTACATCAGTTTTTAACCTCTGATTTCATCTCGTCTCGGTGTTTGCGATTCTCCTATTATGAATGTGAGCGGATGTTAGAGTATAATTGGTATGCCACCAATCATGTATCATAGACTGACGTATGTGTTTATGAGGTATATTTGGTAGTTAGATATTATCTGGGATCTGTCATATGCATTTGAGGGGTTCTTTACCAAGTCTCATACTTTATAAATACTGCCCAAGAGGCTCAATTCATCCATCAACCATTTATCCAACATTTTAGAGAACCATCCACCTCATAATCTCACAAAGTCAAACAATGAAAACTGAAAGTATGGGATGGTTTAAAGAAATCTTTATTTTAGTGCATGGAAGATAAATATTACTCCCTATGACCCAATTTATAAATTATTTTGGGCGTGGGCATGGGAATTAAGGAGAGTGCAAAAGGCATAATGAATAGAACACAAGGAGGATGTGAGAGATATAGATAAGTATTAGGAAAACTGAAAGGTGTATTGGGAAGTGAGAACGACTTGTAATTTAGAAAAATTAGAGAAGTCGCGAGTGATTTATAATGAGATGGAGGGAGTAGTAAATAAGTGTTTTTTCGTCAATATTCATAGATTTATATAATTGATAGCATCCTCTTGTTGCTTTAGTATGTTAATGCATATTTTGAAATGATGGTGTAATAACATGCTTATCACAAACTCATATTGTTCACACTCGATTCTTGAGATTGAGATCGGTAGTTATCTTGAGTAGGATCGAGAGCGCGAGTATCGAGAAGCTAATCTCAAAGATGCAAGAGTTAGACTAGTTCGGGCTTCCTTTCGGATAACAACTCTACGTCCTGTGAGTGTACGCATATTTGCGTGATGGTTAATAACTCATCCGTTGTGGGACAGATTACATATTTGTAGGGAGGCTGCCCTTTTGAGTAATTACAATTAATATGACAGTAAACCTGGCAACGTCTCCTTTGATTACACCCACACAGCTGTTTCCCAATGGCTTCTTTAGATTTGGTAACCGTTGCGCCCCATAATCCTTACATTTATGACTGCTTTGTGGGGGGTCGTGGGCCATGAAAAAAAAAGCGCTCGCTCAAGCGCGATTAGGCGCTGAGCGGCCTCCTTCTGCCTCGCCTCGGGGGTAGGCGCGCCCTAGGCGCAGCCGAGGAGTCAGGCGGCGGACGGGCAGATCTTGCGACGGCGGGGACTGGGAGAGAGAAGAGAGAAGCGGCGGCCGCGGATGAGGAGAGAGTATCTTCGGCGACGGGGGAGGCGGCGGCGGTACCTGGGGCGGCGACAGCTGAAGCCTGGGGTGGCGGCGGCTGGAGCCTAAGGCGGCGGCAGCTGCTGGGAAGAGAATCGAGAAAGGGTAGTAACCGGCTGAGGAGGGAGACGAATGGGCTGGCTTGTGTGGGCCGGCCTGAGTGGGCTGGATGCCTGGATGGGCCACTAAATTGAACCCCTCCCTTTTTCTTTTCCTTTTTCCTTTTACTTGGGGCTGCATTGCAACTAAATCTCTATTTGTGACCTATTAATGCTTAATTACTACAGCGCTTAGGGTACGCTTAGGCAGCGCTTAGGCGCGCCTAAGCTCTAAGCGGAGGCTAAACGCTCGTTTAGCGCTTAATGCTTAATTTTTCATGGGTTGTGGGGGGCACCCTGCTCCATGGAGAACTTTGGGTGGGTCACGCCTAGTAGACTTTGGATGAAGCAAAAAATTTGAGGTATCAACAAATATATTCTTGAACTTTCATGCTTAGATGATTTATTTTGTTCAAAATTATTTGATTTTGTAGGTGACTAGCTTTCATTTCCTCTTCATTATTACTTTTTTTATGAGCAATCTTCATTTGTTACCCTTTATTTTCTTAAAGAACAATTTCATGAAATAGGATATAATGTTGATATATTTGATGGCGTGGGAAAAGTTTAGTGAAAATTATGAAATACTCCCTTGGTCCCAATTTACTTGTCATCCGAGGTATTTCAAGAATTACTAGTGTATTTATTATACTTGCTTTTCAATATACCTCTCTATTTCCAATATATCCCGATTTGTCTCTCATTTTTAGTACACTCCACCTTTTTCATCTACTTTAATTCACCGTGCCGACACCTAGAATGATAAATAGAAAGGGACAAAGGGAGGTCTCATCTAAAAACAAATCACTACTTGTACTTTGCTTTTAAGATGCTTGGGTTTTGTGGTGTATTTGCATGTGACATAATAGAAATTAAACTATATTTTTATGAAGCGATGTAAGTCATTAGTAAATATCTTGTTGGTTGGATGTAATTATTGGAAGCAACAAAATAAACGTGAATCATATTTCCAAGCATGAGAACCTTAGAGCAAGAAAAAGTGTGGATGGCCTCTATATCTGAAGGGCATTGCTGCACAATGGTACTATACCATGTAACAAGATCATAGTATTCTGTCTTGGCTCAGATTTACTGATTTTGTCAACCTAAGGTTCGACCCTCCTATCCGTACTACTGGTCTAGCAAAGCTTAAGGAATTACGACGAACAAGTGCAGTAGAGGACTACTGACGACAGTTTCTAGCACTTCTATGCCGATGTGAGGGGTTAAGTATACCACCACAAGTCAATTGGTTCATTGCTGGTCTTGGACAACCCTTTCGAACAGATATGAAGTTCCAAGCATTCTCATCTTTCCAAATGGCTATGAGCCTGGCACGGGCATATGAAATTCGTGGCAGCATGGAGGAAAATTCGACATTGGTGGAGCAAAGGGTCCTGGGCCGCAACAATATTGATTCCATGGTTGTGCAGCAATTCTCCACTATCAGTACGCAAACTGCTGCATCTTCAGGATCCTCTAGACAAAAGGTTTCATCGGCTCACACCGGAAGAATTGGCCAAGAAGCATGCAAATGATGAATGCTATTATTATTATTCTGAAAAATATTCTCCAGGCCACAAATGTGGTGGCAAAGGAGTTTTTTTTGCCAGAGCTGGATGAAGGACAGGAGCTCAATGAGTAGTTTCCGATGTCCTAGTTATAGCCATCACCTGCAGTTACGTGTTGAGATCAAATCCTCGAGCATCAACCTTGTTTCTATCTCCCGCGCGCACACCTAGGAAGTAGTAGCAACCACATCAATCTCCTCTCGAAGTTGTTGGACTGAGATTGACCAATGTTAGGACAAAATCATACAACATGTTGATCTCCCGAAGTTGTTGCACTAAGATTGGCCATTCCTTATCCACTACATCACCCCATGTCACCTTTCCCTTTAGGGGTTGACAACGTGAGGCAAGCTTGTCGTTGTCCATCGAAGGACTACCCCCACTTGCTTCTCCTTTGACATCGTCTAGCCTTTGGCACCTTGCCTAGCATCTCCTCGCAAGCTTGACTGTCCACTTTGTCTCACCTCATTGTCGGACACTGTCCAGCCCTAATGAATGATGTGACAAAGTGCTTCCATTATCTTTGTTGAAGAATTTGTAAAAATACTCCTGCCATTGTCATGTGGTTTTGATGATGGTATAGCGTATTATAAATCTAATATATTGCTTCACTAATCACTCACTTTGTTGTTTCCTTTGCCATTTTTACTGCTTTATGTTGTTTGCACTACTCCCAAGGTAAACATCTACAATATTTCATCACTCTAATGGCCTTATGGACATTATAGTTTACCACCAATGTCTTTAGCTGCATGTTGCCTTCTCGTCACGTAAAGCTCCTCTCAGACCACATTCACTGTATAAGTGGCCATTTTAAAGATGTATTTTTACATCTCCTTTATGCTAAGGACCGCCTTTGATAATCACCTCCTTAAAATTTTACATTCTCTTCTTTGAGCTTCCACTATCTTGTTCTTACCATTACCACTACAGGCTTTGATTGGGGTATCACCCACACTCTTAAGGATCACCTTACAGTCAAACCAAGCATGGCTATCTTCTTTTATCAAATTATGTTGATTTGACTATAGCGAGGATGACTATAAAAAATACTAGATGAGAGGTTCTAGGAGGTTCTATCTATAAAGTAAATATTTGCTACAAACAAATCTTAGGTCAATGCAAAGTTCAAAACCTGCTCCCATTTTTTGAGGTCCTAGTCACATAAGAAAATACATTGCCTCAAAGTTATGCTAAAACAGTTACAAGTCCATTAATTTCTACAATAAAGAATTTCTCAACATGAGAATAGCTAGAGGGTGGGCAGGGTAGACTAGGAGCGGACCCTCAGTCTAGGTCAAGCAAAGGCGTGTGGCCAGCACAGAACCAAAAAGGGATGCCGATGCATCGAGGGGGTGATAGGGTTTCAAGTGTCGACGCGAAGATGTGTGCGCTAGGCGGCGACATGTGGACAAGCGCGAGCAGTGGTGCATGCATGTGGTATGCAGAAGAGGGGACCAGTGGCTTGCTGTTGCAGTGACCAACGAGCGATGACGGGTTGCCGACAGTCAGGGTCCAACGATCGGTGATGGGTTGCTGGGGTGCAGACAGCGGGGCCGCGAGAGCGGCCAGGCAGCCCCTCGGCAGGGCTGCAGCTTGCGACTGAGTATTGGAGAAGGAAGGCAAAGGGAGAAAACGACTGCTGAGATAATTGATAAAATTTCATTACAATGTTTCATAGAATTAATCAATTTAGGCTGTCAAAGAGGCTTGAAGCCCATGAGCTACTGACTCATTAAAAGCTCAATTCAAGCTCGACATGAATGTTAAATGATCCAAACACCAATTTGATACAAAATTCGTGAACCTGTCAATCTCAAACATGGTTAGGCTTGTTAAAATGAGCAATCATTATTTTTATTTTAATAGCTAATTTATCAAGTTTGATAAATACTAACTCCGTTCCAAAATATAAGCATTTTTAGGTTTAAATAAAATCAAAATCTTTTAACTTCTACCAAAAATATCTAGAAAATTATATAATTTTTAATATAAAAATATAATTTTTATGAAAGTTTATTTAATGATGAATTCAAAAAATATAATTTTTATATGATAAAACATTATTAAGTATATATTATTAGTGGTCAAAGTGATAAAAAATTGACTTTGACTAAACCTAGAAATGTTTATATTTTGAAACAGAGGGAGTGACATTTATTTTGTTCTGTAACAATGGTTATGTTTTATTAGAGCTTAAATCGAGTCAAACTAGAATAAGCTTGAATCGAGCCGAGCCTGACTTTAAGCTTGAACTTGATTTGAGTTAAACTTGAGCTTTAAGGCACATGGCTCAGGCTCGCTCGAGTTGGACTATGTTATGGCAACATAACTGTAGTTATCAGTTAGTTTGTTAGTAAGATAAGATCAGTTGTTAGTTTGTTAAATGAATAAGATCAAGTTGTTAATTTATTAAAGTTAGTTGTCTCCAGCACCGATGATTATAAAGGCACGGGTAGAGAGAGAAAGCAAGAAAAAAGGAAGAAGACTAGGTCCACAATGTCTTCAATGCTCGATCTCATCCTCGCTGAGATGGAGAACATCTATGGGTGGATGGTCATGAAGCTCGCATCATCGCACTGGAGATGAAGCTCTCTCTGTCGTCTGTGACGCCAGCAACACTGCAGCCATCCCTACCATCACCACCATCCTTCAACCATTCCATCGCAACCAGCTTCACTTGCACAATCAACACCTTTGCCGCCGTCCCCTGTTGGTTCACCTCAAATGGCAAGTGTAGGACCAATTGCCTCACCACTGGAGCTGCTGCCTGTGACATCTTTGTCATCAACAGCGTCGCTGCCACCCCCTATGTCACTTACTAGTCCATTGGAGTTTCCACCTCTAGTGACCCCTGTTGCTCTTTTGCTGTCATTTCCACCATTGTAGGTCATCATTGTCGTGCTGTCCAATAAACCTAAGTCTATAAGGAAATTCTGATGGATTGCTTTGCTGTTGTCGTTTCCACTTTTGGTGGTCGAATATCGAGCTCACGGGCTGGTACCACTTACTTATAAGGCACTATGATTGTGAGGTCATGTGTACTGGATGCCTCATCTAGTTTTAGAGACTAGCATCCAGTATGTTGCTATGTCGACCCACTTCCTACTCCACATCATTACCCAAGGATCTACTCTATAGCGCTTCATCATCCACTCCCCTTTAATGCATCCACCTGCCCATATCGCATGATGCGGATATTCGAACATCAATTGAAGGAAACAAATGTTCTTGGAATGAACAAGTTTTTGTAAACCTAATTATAAATTTAAATTATGAAGAGTGCCATGTCAATCCTTTCATTTGAGTTAATCCTCATCTGGGTGAAACGTTTACGAGTTCTATACCTAAACTCAAGGGGACAAGAGCATAATCTGTGCACGTAGCAAGAGGGACATGCAACTGGTCAAACAAAAAGCACAAGTGAGGCCCTAGAGAGATGCTATCATCCTCTACCAATGCTAGTGCATGTTTAGGGTGATATATCTTAAAAATTTGTCTTGCCCTTAGAGAACTAACGTACCTAGCAGTAGTTTCTTTCAGACTTTGGATCAGAATGGAAAGTCTCAACAATGTACCCCAAGCCACCCTAATCCATGGAGAACCACACCGACATCTACAACTATATATTCAACTGCCTCCGTCCTTGAATGCAGTCATTTTAGGCCTCATATGACCTAGGTATACCTAATAATGGCATATCGCTCATTTGGACTTGTGCAACCCATTAAAAGCAGCCACCATCAAAACATCGGCTCAAGCACAACAATAAATGTAGCTACTATCTTCGTCCCTTTACATGAGGGATTCTTGCGCCCCAACAAAAAGATTGAGTTAAAAGACTCCTACACCCTTTATGTTATCTCCACCTGTCCTTGACAATCAAATTAATTATAAATTTTTTTCTTATTCCTACAATTCATTATAGTTTTAAGACAGTCTCGAAACCCTTAATATATGTGTTGGCGTTTCGTATCTCCAACATAGTAGAATTTGTGTATCGAAGGAGAGTTTGAGCACTCTTCTTGCTGAGGTGACCTAATCTATGAAGACTCAAGAGATTAACCTGGTTCAAACCAGCGCGGAAGCGTAATACCCTACGTCCAGAGGCGAGGAAGTGGATAGTGTTGGCCTTAGAAGGCTGATCGAATATGTTCGTACAATGACGCTAAGGATCTTGCTCGAGCAAGAACCCTAAAGCTTTCGGGTGTGATGTTCAGGCTATGTTTGTCTAAGAATTTGTCTATTCGAGTTTTCTTTCTAAGGGTCCTGACGCGACCTTATATAAGGATCATGCCGGGGTTACAAGACTTAGATGCCTACGAAACCGAGCAGTCTCCTGACAGGTGGGATCGCAAGCATCTTGAAGTTATCCTCTTTGTTCTCTGATGGCTTCTGAGTGCTAGATCATCTTGTTGTTGTCCTCATCTTTGTTCTTTGTCCACCCCGAGTTGGATAGAGTCAAACTTTCCCTTCACCGTCCAACTGACAGCGCCTGTTGAACAATGCCAAGAATCTGTACTCTTGTCGGGTGGTGATCGTCCAAAGGCAGTGCCCGACCCCTGGATCGGACGTGTAAGGTGGTTCCGACCCTCGGATGGTCGGACCGTGTCTTCGGGTGATCCCGACCCATGGATGGTTGGGCCAAGTCTTCGGGTAGCCCCAACCCTCGGATGGTCGGGTCACATCTTCGGGAAGTGGAGTTGGATCGTTTGCGAACACTAATAGGACCCACAGTATGATGGGCCGTCTTTCGTAGCTGAGCCTTCTGATTGGGTCGGAATTGTAGATACCTGAGGTATATGATGCCGACAATAGGAATAGAGGGAGTGCTAATCAAATCAAAGAAAACAAGTAATGGCGATCCATTCAGAAAAATCTTGAATTTAGACCAGAGATGGAGATAACCACGACAATCACCGAACAGAGGATAAAGACAACGACCTCACGAAGCTTATGCCTCTAATAACCACCAAACCAACCTGATTCCATCATGAAATCGAGATGGTAAAAGAAAAGGAGTAAGAAAAATTTGGTCAGAAACACCAGTCCTCCATGCAACTTGAGGCTCAAACGGTGAGGATGCATGGACGCGGCGATAAATGTGAGTGAACAAAGCAAATTGGAGAGGCCTCACTCTCGTCAATGCTGCCTCATTGAAGAGGGACCAGAAGCACCTACAGTCAAAGGCGCCCACAATCTAAGTTCCGAAGACACATCACTGATGATGGTTCCTGATCGGTGAATTTGGTGTGCATGTTGCCGATCCGCACTTCAATCGTAGATGCTTCGTTGATGTCAATTCCGACGCTGTCATGTTCATAGAACAACTGACTTGAGGATCCGATGAAGAATTTGGAGGGGAACAAAGAGAATAGGGAACAATTTAGAGATGAAACGGTGGAGATGGGGTGGGCTGGGTTCCCATGGTGTCGTATTTTATTTACATGTACCTATAATGATGACTTCATTGATAAATATAGCAAATACACGAGCATTTTTTTTGGAAATCATAGTGTCTAGGGGCCTCTAGTTATGGCAGCATCAGATATCATTATCAGTTAATTTTTTAAAGTTTGTTAGTAAGATAAGATCAAGTTGTTAGGTTATTAAGTGGATAAGATCAAATTATTAGTCTGTTAAGGTTAGTTGTCTCTAGCACCTATGGCTATAAAGACAGTTAAGGGTAGAGATAGAAGGAAGAAAAGAAGACGACGACTAGGTCTCTCTTGCCGTGCTGTGGGCTGAGGCTTCTGGCACCGTTCCACAATAATTGGTATTCAGGGGCAGCAAGGCACATCGCCCTTCATGACCGGCGCCGTCGATCATGTGGCCACCATCACAATTTCTTCAAAGCTCGATCTTATCATCGCGGAGATGAAGAGCATCTGCCGACGTTTGAATGGCCATGAAGCTTGCATTATCTTTGCCGCCTGTGATGCCAGCTACACCACAGCCATCCCCATCAATGTTGGGACCACTGCTACCTTCATCCCCGTCTCCATTGATACATGTGCCACCATTGCCCTCAACACCATCTGCACCATCTCCATCAACGCCAACGCCCTCATCGCCAGCAATTTCAGATCTTGCTCCACTCATTCCATCGCCACCAGTGCTGCCACCATCAGCGCCTTTATCACCGCCCCCTACAGCATCAATGCTGCCAACACCGTCACAGCTTCTGATCCATGTGCCATGGACACACCATGTAAAAAAGATTGCAGGAGAAAATCAAGGAGCTAGAGGAACAACTCTTTCATCCATCCATGCGAATCACGTTCTGAAAGATAGTAGATACATCTTCATCCTGCCAGGGGGAATCAATTTGCATGATCGTATTCTACAAGAAAACCAAGAGGGAGATGGAGGGGCACATGCTTCTTTTCTTTGGAAACCAGGAGGGATGAGCCCTCTGGCACAGCTTGAGAACGAGCTGTCTTTGACCGATGGAAGTAGTGTTATGGCCGCGTCAGATGTTGTTATCAGTTAATTTATAAGAGTTTGTTAGTAAGATAAGATCAAGTCGTTAGTTTGTTAAGTGGATAAGATTAAATTATTAGTCTGAGTTAGTTGTCTCTAGCGCTTATGACTATAAAGACAGTTGCAGGTAGAGAAGGAAAAAAGGAAGAAGAGTAGATCTCTCTTCCCGTGCCGTGGGCTAAGACCCCCGGCACCGTTCCAGAACTATTGGTATCATATGCTATTTTATTAGTAGCATCTAGGCATGATACACTACTCTACCTACTAAGAAAAGAACATGCGAACGCACAGGGTCTAGTATTTATCAGAAAGTTCAGGATCAAGTCATAAAAATTGATTTACCTGAAATTTATTACTATTTGAACTGATCTCCTGCTGCTATTTTTTTTTCCAGCATAGAAGATACATATGAACGATATAGGCGATTTGAGGGAACACGACAAAATATGAATGATGAAGATTGCAACAATGTAAAGACCTTCATATAATCTTTTCATTTTTTAATTTTTTTCAAGCATACTCTTTACAAGGTATCGAACCGGTGGTTGCCATGCTACCATCATTTTACAGGATGAATCAGTTGTATGATTCTACACTTTTAAGCACTATGCTCAGTATTCTGTTTGCGTCATTATAGTGTTGCGGTTGCAATGAAGCACCCAAAAGGCAATAACCCAATATAAAGTTTTTGAGCAAGACCAAAAGAGCTATGATGTAATTATTTTCATAAATTAGCTGACTGGGAGATATTTTCACTCACCCAGGATGAGGCATCTGATTTACTGTCAAGGCTTAGGGGGATCACAACCTGGTAACGCTGACTTACTTATCCAGATTCAGAGTTCGTTTATTGTTCATACGATGATTATGTAACAAACATGCAGGTCCACCCAAAACAATGCCAACGAAACAGACGCCAACGAACTAGAGAAACTGGAGAAATTGCTAACAAAGGCTTTAAGGGATACTAAAGCCAAAAAGGTAAAGTCGAAAGACATCATTTTCTGCCACCATTGCCCTTGATTCAGATAAATATCCCTTTAGAAATGTGGGACTTTTCTGTTGTGTGACTTTTAGTTGCTTCCATTTCATGATGTGCATTATTTTTCTTTGATGGTATTTCAACACAATATTTTTCCTATCTTATTTACCAGCTATTGTTATTGTCCTGTGTTAATATGTTGAAGTTTAATGAGTAAGCATCAGTCAAAATGTACAGTAAGTCTAGAAAATAATATTTTAGTCCATATGTTTTTGGTGATTGGTAAATAATAATATAACAACATGGAGCCATGTTTCTTAATATGGCTAATTGTCAGTTGAATTATTTATTTCTGATGGAGCAGAAGCGCTTCCTCTCATTCAAGAGAATCGTTTTCAGCAACACAAATCCAAAGCCCTGTTAGATCAGTTTAGACACGTCTACTAGAGGTCATAAGTACCTAAAAAAAGATTTCACTTGTTCAGTTTAAGTTCTAAAAGTAATCAATGGCATCTGATATGTTAGCGTATGCGTTGATGTTGAAATGCAGATGCTGGCTACAAATAATTATGGTTGTTCTGGCTCAAGTACAAGCAACCAGAACAATGATACACCTAGGTGACGGGACCAATGGATCGCTGAGCACAGAGCATGGTACCCTGACTTCTATGCAACGACTCAAAAACAACAGGGGCATGAATCTGTTGCTACACTGCTATTGAGCAGTTAAAATTTGTCGAGGAACCTGCTGGCAAGGTGTAGCCAGGGAAGGAAGCATCAATAACAGGACGTGAAAACAGCACCGGTTCTTGCTGAACCTGACTTCTGCTATGTCGTGTACCTTTAATTTGTTCTCCTAGGAGAATTGCATGCTGATTGATCTTTAAACTGATTGTGGGCTTGTCAAACTGTGATGATTGTGTGCTTTGACACGTCAATACCAATCGGCAGTGATCCTCGAGCAACTGTGGTTTCATGCTCTTGTGTCCTATGATGGGCCAGCAGCTGAATGGCAGAAGCTTGGTGCTGTGGCCGGGTTAATTGGCACATCTGTGCGTGAGTTACGCACTCATTTTTTTTTTTCTGGAACTGACAGATATGGTTTCCACTGAAAAGAAGGGCTTGGCAATGTTAGCTATAGTTAACTGTTGGCTTGAATGTAGAAAATGGGTCAGCTCCTTGGGGCTGGCTGATTGCCGCATGATTTCTGCATGCTATATAATCTTGCTGTATATGGTTCTTGTGTTTGATTTTGGTGGCCAGGCGTACGCATCAGGTCTGGCTGTTGAGCTGGGCTAAATTGGTCCTCGTAACACCTTACACCTCGACTAGGTTTCTGTGTGTTTATGGATGCGTCTTTTATTTTGGGAAGGAATTTTACAAGTGTGTCACGCTGAAATTGGTTCGGGTCGAACCGCAAAAACCTCTGAACCGCACCTGATTTTTCTTTCCGATTCGGTTAGGTCCGATCCGGCATCCAACAGGTTGGAGTGCGGTGCGAGCCCGCTGACCCTGGGGTTGAATCGATCCCCTTTCGTTGCCGTCCCCTCCCTTGCGCCCCCGGGCCTCTCCTCGACGCCTCCTCGACGGCGTCGCACCGCCGCCCATCATTCAATTCCGCCGCCCCGCTGTTTCCCAATCCATTCCCGCGCACTGAGCCTCTCCTAGATTCCACCCGCCGCCACATCTGAGCACCTCGCGTCAAACTGCTCTTCACATCGGACCTGGCGCCTCGTCCAATCTCATCTGCCGCCACCACCGGCGGCCCTCAGCTGCGACAGAAACCCGCAACCGCCGGCCTCAACTGAGGAACTCACCGCCGCCGTCAACTGTGGTACCACTGTTGCCCCCAGCTCCACCGCCTAAAGCAAGATCTGACGGTCAACAACCCACCGCCGCCCTCAGCGATACTAGTCGCCGACTTGCCGTCTGCTACACAGCGGGGAGTATCCAGCACGGGTGGTGCCATGGCGGCCGCCGGCAAGTTTCTGGTGCGTTCTTGCTTGGTCCAGCTATTTTGGGAACAAATTTTCTTCTGCAAGATTCCATTTGTATTTAAGCCGATGCTGTGGTTATCGTGTACTGGGTGAAAAGCCATTGCTATAATTCTTGCTATTTATTTCATTTTTTGTTTAATGGTGTGGGGTTTATTGGTATTAGTGCGGATCGGAGTAGAAATCTTGCATTTGACTTGGCCTCGTTCCGGGGAAATGGTGAGTGCCATCTAGTTTCTGAAGAGTACTGGTTGTTGGTAGTTGCTCTATTTATATGGGAAAATGTTAAAATTGCGTCCTTTTTTTTCTTAATCCTATCTGCTTAACTATCCGTTGGTGCTTCTTGGTCACCTTTTGTTTTTTTCTCTTTTGCTACTTCTTAGATGTCTGGTCCTTGAACCTTCTTGCAGGTTTCGTCTTTGGACAATACATGGCATTACTTTGACGCTTCTGTTTATGAATTGAACCAGATTTTTTATTGATGATATGCATGTATCAACCGAACATGCATAAGGTCACAGCAGATGTTTTTTTCTGTATTTTCAACAGCAAACATTTGCAGTTGCTTGATATTTTTGCAAATTGTTTCAGTTGAGGTGCTTGGTCATTTGATTCAAATTCAGTTTTTGTTGGCATTTCTTTCTGAATCCAAAAGTAGTCATATCTGCATACTGAAGTCTACTAAAATTTTTGTTGTTGCCAAACAGTTGTTGATAGTAAGTTTTAGATTAATAGCTTCGTACTCCACAGCTGAATCATCTCGAAGGAGCATCTTTTCTAAATACTAGTACTAGAATATAGAAGGCTGTGGTGCGTACGTGAGTAATAGTAAGAAAAGGTTTGCTAGTAGTGCGGTGCAAACCCAGGATAATCGGTTCGCATGAAAAATGAGGATCGGCTCGACCCTAAACCACTTTTTGTGTCTGATGGTTCGCAGGGGCAGGATAAGGGTCGATACGACCCGCTCCGTTTTCCGGGCCACAAGTTTGTTAACATGCTTTTATGATCCAGGGCGTTTCTACTCCGCTGATTATTTTTGTCACATAAATGGGCACTCAAGAAGTTCCACTTCAGATCATGGGCATGCTGATGACAATCTAGCAACTGCAAGTTCTATCACCTAGTACTAAAACCAGTTGTTCTAGTGGTGTGTAATCTATGCAAAACAAAAAGGGAACAATAAAGATAAAAAAAAACACAAGAAGTATCAACTGAATACATTTTGTAGTTAACATACAGAGGGGGAATAGCCTCACCGTCAGGAAGAATGAATCACTGGCGGCCTGACGGGGATCAGTTTCTTCATCTGACATTCAGGGAGCAGCGGATCATCGGACTTGGAGAGAAACAGTGGCGTCTATAGTGAAACTCCGGCGGCTGGCCGGCGACACCTTCTCAGGGAGGAGTGGACAGTCCAAGTCGCGGCCGGAACCAATGGCTAGTTGCTCTCGTCGGGCCCATATGGCTCTCGGCGGGCGGAACCAAGTGTTGCAGTCCAGGGCGAACCAAGCGTTATCCAGGCCACCGGCGTAAGGCGGTGACGTCTTGTGTCCGCCGCACCGAGCGACACATCACGCGCCGCGCGTCGCTCGCGCACCACGATTCCAGAGTTTTCCTCGATTCTAGATTTTCGTGTAAAATGGGGCCAGATTTGCTTGTAAATTGGGCCTAGATTCGGCTCTAGATTTGCTAGTAAACCCTTCTGATACGTTCACAGGCCTGATCCTAGATAGGGCCCAGATTTACAGATGTCTGACTCAAATATTTCCGGCCCTTTCTCAAAAAAAAAAAAAGTTTCCAGCCCTAAAAGTTTCAGTCTGTAAAAATTAATAACATTGCTTTTTAAAAACAAAATCGTCGTTTACAGTAAGTCTTATACTATAAATTTAAATAATATTACTGATCACAAAATAATTTATACTCCTATATTTATTCTTGTTTGACGGCAAAGAATCAAAACGTTATGCACGGATATGCCTCGTGCAGATTTCCTAACGTTGCGGACATTTTCAATGTTATCTACAGTTCAGTGAATCATCCATTCATCTATTCTATTAAATTTCAATTTTTTATTTATTTCTCAAACTCATTTATCATTTCCCACATCCCAAATGCCACTTAAGCTTTTATAATGTTCCTTGCAATTTTTCGAATCGTTTCAGTTCTTTAAATTTTTGTTTAGCGTGCATGATTTCACGAAGATACGCCTCGTGTATCTGCGCACATATCGTTGACATATTCCCATCTCTGCGCGGTAGACTCAATTCTCTTTCAAGCCTTTTGATTAAAAAAAAACAAGAGAAACCCAGAAGAATTAATCCGTTCCAAATTCGGCAACAGAAATTAGGATTTAATTCCTAGCAAATGTCACGGGGGAATAGTAACAGGAAGCCCATGGTAAGAAGCAACCCGTGTCGCAAAGAACCCGTCCCCTTGATTTCTGCCACTCTTACGAGACGCGAGGCCACGGAAGAGACCTCGCATCAGATACCACATGGCATTTCCAGTCTCGTTGCTCTATCTAAATGGTCCAATGAACTCCGTAACAAGTCCAGAAAAGGGAGAAATTACAGAATCAGCGAGAAACCGCAATCTCTCAGCCGAAAGATGGTGATTTTTGTTGTGCGATAATCACCGATGAACTCAGCACAATTAAACGACTTCATCACAGATTGCAGCGAGAAAAAAGAAGGAAAACCAAACGAAATCAGGGACGCGTGAATCGGAAGGGGGGATCAGATGGTAGTGCATGTAAGTTACAATCATCATCTGAAGATGCAGACAGTGGTGTATGGATTGAGATTCCTCACTTCACCCCCAGCATCAATGAAACAGACTCCCAAAACGCAATCAGAACGAGCTCAGGAGAACATCGAGAAGAAAAACGATAAAAAGAGGTTGATGGAATCGTGCTTGGGACCGGCGACGGCAGCGGCGGAGAAGCGTGCGGGCGGAGGTAGATGAAGGGCGGCTTCTTTATAGGCGGCGTCTACCCAACCTAGGGTTTCTGGGACATTGCTGCGCAGCGCGCACCGGATAGCCCATGGGCGTCTGTTTGTTGTGGGCCGGGCCGTCCGCTTTACATACACCAGAAGAAGCTGCCTCAGTTCGCTGCGTCTGACTCTCACGGTCTCACCCCTCCGGCGACATCTCCGCTGGCAGCGGGACGAAGCAGCACCACAGTTGCGCGGTGTAGCGAGCCGCGTCTTGGGCTCGTACGCCGGCTCGCGGCGGCTAGAACGGGCGCAAGCTTGCCGCGGTGCCACCTCGAGCTGGCTCTCCTGCTCCTCCACTTTCGGCAGAAGGTAAGAGCTGAGCTCCCCTCTCGAATCCTCTAATCCTCCTTTTAGGCTGGATGTAGTGGGGATGGCGAACCCCGTCGATCCCCGCAAGGGGGACGCGGGCGGGGACGGGCATGTGGCGGTTTCATTCCAATCGGGGTTGGAGCTGCACAAGTGCGGGGAGACTTTGGTGCCGGAGCTCTCGGAGGAGTGGGGTCTCTCCGCTTCCGTTAGATACGGCGGCTTTGCCCTAGGAGGCGGACCCTGTAGGGTACAGGAGTCATGGGAGGCCCACTACTTGTTTCTTTAGCAAAGAATTGAACCTAATTCAAACTCCATTTGCTGGAAATGTCCCTTCCACAGATTGGATGGTAAACTGTGCAGTGATGTCAGATTCTATAACAAAATTATGGTGTTCAATGTTTTCAATATGCATCATTCCTTTACTAGGCATAAGCTATAGAGTTGAGCTTGCAACATGGTTACCCATACAATCTGCTTTCCTGCTAGTATATACAAATTCTAAACTGTTAACTATTTCTTCATCTCTTTGGCGCATGCCTGGTAAAGTGTACCAGCTCTTGTAACGTGTGAAAGTGTGACTCACTAGTTTGTAGATTCTTCAAATGGTTGCTAATGATATGAAATGATCCGTGTATCCACAAACTTTGAGTGCAACGTCAACTTGAATAAATTATATTAAAATACATAGCTAGCGAATAGTTAATATGTGCTTCTCACTAAGTATCTTGGTTCTATCAGGCAAATCGGAATTTACTCTTGAATTTCACGAGTATATGGAACGTACTATTCCATTGCCAGTAGGTTTTGTATGAATTGAAGAAAATGTACCGAACTTACTTTTCAACATTCAAATAGTTTTTTTTTGTTTTTGTTTTTACCAGATATGCACCCTTCTATGTTTGGTTGCTGAATCAGAGTCAGTGCTATGAGCATAATAAATGTTCGAAAAGGGCATAGCTTTGCTCATCTCATAGATTAGCGGGCCCTCTGCACAATCTGCAGTAACAGTATGGCAAATTTCTGTACCTGTCTATCAGTCAGCGCATAATATGAAACAGTGACACTAATATGTTCAGGACTTCAAATATTTTTTTGTGGATATGGGTTACATATGGCATTATTGACATGCTAATATATAACTTGGCTAATGGATGTTACTTCATTCTGCAGTCTGAAGTTTTCGTGTAACAGATCATCAGATCATAACATTATTTATATACATATCTACACTACTAAAATTATGTGCATTTATACATGGCAATTATGTTTTTCAGCACTTATATCTATATTGATTGTAATGCAATTTCCATTTTTTTTTTGTCTTCCTACCTTTTTTATGACATCACTTGAAATACATTGTCTTCATACCTTTTTATGACATCACTTGAAATACATTATAATCAGTTAACTTCACTTTGGTATGCTCAATTCCTCATATATAAGTTTTGTTGAATCAAACTTTAGGTTGACATGCATAGCTGATATGTCAAGCTCTAGTCAGATGGGTTCCGATGGCAAATTTGGGAGAGGTGAGTTTTTTGGTCTTGTTTTATTTTATCTTCGCTCTTGGTTAAGCAAGTTAAAATTATATTGAGAGTAACAAGCTCATTTGGTGTAACATGTCAGATTTGTCTCCAAAGTATTGAGTTCTGTTTAAATAAATTGATAAATGCATGAATATATATTTATTATGGTATGTGTAGTGGAGGGGATAATTAGGCCTTATGCTTTGCCTAGAGCTTGAGAGAGATTGGGGGAATGGGGAACTCTTTCATCATTGATTGATTGCTTGCCTACAAAGTCAACCCTAATCCCGGCGATACACTAACCATGGCGCTACAGTGTCAATGGTTGCTACAGTACCAAGGCCCAGAGTCCAGCCCATAACAGCATGGACTACTCTTGAACTGGACTAAATAAGCTTTTTGATAATTATTCCTTTTTTGCAAATATTGCAGTTTTTGAGCTCTAGCTAAGGTGATTCTTGGTAGTTGATCCAAGGTTCATGCCTTCTTTTACTGTTAGTGTGGACTATATCTGTTCAGATATCTGAATCTTCAAATCCAAAGAAATTAGTTGGGCAATTTTGCCTTATGATTTTCCTTAATTTTGGACTTCCACATAATTAACTTTAATTTCTTCAAAATTTTGACTGGCACTGAAAATTGATTTTTCCCAGCATACCTTGACAAGAATGCATCCACTGGATACAATTTATCAGAACATTTCCCACTAATATCTTTTGTGTTGACTAGATAAGTTTGTGCCTGGCTTATGTCTTGTTTATCTTCTAGTCAAATATACTTGTTTCATCGTCACTGTTGTTGCTAAATGGATGTGATGAAAAGTTCTCAGCTTATATCATTCTTAATCTTGGAAATCTTAAGTCTTAACCTTTTTATTTGTTGCAAGTGCTAACGCTATAGGACAGAATAAATACTGACCCACCATTGTTTCTTTTTGCATTTCAGGCCCCCGGGAGCTTAGTGGTGCTGTTGACTTAATTAGCAGATACAAGCTGATGAACCATCATAGTTTCTTTTGCAAGAAACCTTTGCCATTAGCGATTTCAGATACCCATTATCTTAACAATGTTGTGGGGGACACAGAAATTCGTAAGGGAGAAGGGATGGAGCTAGATCAGCTCTTTCAGAACTCCTATCAAAGTGAGAAGACTGCTTACATTCAGCCCTTTGATATGGAAACACTAGGACATGCATTTCAGTTGCGGGAAACAGCACCAGTTGATTTGCCTTCTGTAAGATATTTCTGTTAAAGCTTTCACATCTTCATGATATTGGTACTTACTGCAGTATTTCTACTCAAAACAGTCAGAGAAAGGTACCCCGACTATATCTGGAAAATCAAAGATCAAGTCCAAGGACAAAGTAAAGAAGCACAAGAAACACAGAGAGAAAGACAAAGACAAGGAGAAGGAGCAGAAGAAGCACAAACATCGTCATAAAGATCGGAGCAAAGATAAAGATAAGGATAAAGACAAGGAAAAGAAAAAGGAGAAGAGTGGAAATCATGATTTGGGAGGTGATCATTCCAAGAAACATGAGAAGGTTACCTCAGTTTGTTGTATTTGTTTCAGATATTAGCAGGATTTAGCTGAAATATATTGTGCTCTAAAATTTCAATGAATTATTTCAGAAGAGGAAGCAAGAAGGAACTGGAAATTTGGCAAATGTCCAAAGGCACAATAAAGGTACTGTACCAAGTCAATATTTTAACTTTTCTCTTTTTAGTCACATCTTTCATAACTCATCATTATTGCTAACATTTGTTGTTGGCTTGTGACAGCACAAAAGCACAAAAACCAGTGAAGTATGCAATGGACTTTATTAATTGCCAGAGATGACATTTTTTTTTGTGTCAGTTCAAACTCCACGTTGTATGCTGTTAATGTGTTGCTCCCATTATCCCTTCAGGAGGAGGTATGTTCTTCTATAACTCATCATCTTGCGCCCTCATTGAATTATGTGTGCCCAGTAACCTTTTGTACAAATCCATGCATGCATTAAGTCAGTATATCATTCTAATTCTACACTTGATTCATATACATTAGTTTGTAATGAAGTTATGCTTAACGAGCACACAACAACATTAATATTACAATTTTCCTTTCCTTTTTATCAAGTATTTATGTGCTAGTCAGTGTCGTACTAATTTGTGTTGCTGAATCAGAATGATAATGTCAATAGATGCACCATCTATATTTTTACTTAGTTCATGTTTCCACACTTTTTCAAGTTTTTTGCCAGTTCCCACCTTCTATATAGCTTGTGATGTCAGTGGCCTGAGATAGAGCACTCAGCGGGATAGGGTGACCCCCATTTGTTTTACCAATTGCTTTCCTTAGGCATACTACAATTATGTAGTTGCCTGTCTTTATCTTTCAGACTTTGAAAATCTCTTTTCAGGCAAAAGCTCAATGAATATTTCTCTTTAGAAAACATCGAGCTCCTTGCACTTGTCATCTGCCTAGATCTTCTAATATAGTTTTTTTTTTCCTTTCTTTTGTAAATGCAGTTACTTCAGGTGTAAAATTCAATACTACGCAACTCCAGAGGAAACAACTATATTTGTTACAATAGGAAATATGTTATGTATATTATACTTTTGGGTGCTAAACTCGCTTTTTGTATTTAGAAATTTTTATCATCACTTCAACGTAATGCCCATTAGATATTCTTCAGTATTGCCATATATGATTCTGTAATTCAGACAGTAACAGATTCAAAGCGGAGTGGGCATGTTATCAGGCAATATAGTGTGACTACTTATGAAATAGGAGTCGTGGATTTTAATCCATCATCGAAAAATATAAAGTGGATAAATATCAATGATCCAACAAACACCGTGTCAAGTATATAACCTTACTGTTGCTATCACATCTTACAACAATCTTACACTAGTACTTCGATGACTATGACGTCCCAAAATCTAGCATCGAGTATTCTGGGTTGCCGCTATTGTGTCTTCCGAGTTTGGTGACTCGTAGTTCCAGTTGCTTCTGTCATTGCAGCTAGCCCTGAAACCAACGAAGAGTAGTCAGTCCGGAGAATGGTCCGATGGAGTCTACCTTTCCGTTCAATCTAGCTTCATGTTTTTTTTGTACAATGTAGGTGAAAACGGGACCGTTCACTTTGGTGATTGCATGATTGCCACGCCTAATTGTTCAATTGCAAAGCCTTGATTATACGGGAACCTAGCAATATGAAGCACTCCGTATCAGTCTTAACTTGGCTAGCTGATCTTTGGAACAGCGAGAAATAAAGCGTAACATTGTCCTTCGATACATATGTCCAGCTCCAGAGTATAAACGTCAGGACTACTTTAAACGCCCAGCGACCATGGCTGTTGTGCGCGTACCCACTCGTCAGGGTACCAGTGGGCACCCAATATGATCAATTACCTATACGACAGACAAGAACATACTCAATCATGAGAGATTTGATCTTTTAGGGCTTCTTTGGAACGCAAGGTTTTCACAAAAACTGTACAGTAATTTTATAAAAATTAATTTAATTTCACAGAAAAAAATTGTAGAAAACACAAAAATTTCCTCTCTAAACTCTAAATTTCCATAATTTAATACTTGGCTCACGTATCATCGAAACGACCAATATATGGATGCCATGTGCGACGAGCTTCGAAGCAACTGAACACCTCGATGTACCCTCGAAACGCGTCATACGTCGTACGACAAAAGTACGCGGACCGTTTCAAATACATCATCTTAATTAGTTTTCATACACTAGAATAGTGATTCAGTTAAGAGTATGAATTCCCTTGGCACCGTCGGACCAAAACAGCCACCATGCCAGGCTTTGTCCCAACTCCATGAATGAACCATGCATGATCCTAATCTCTCGTTTTGTGTCAGCCATGTGCTCGTGTCATTAGGTGGCCACTCATCTCATTGTCCATCTTAATGTCCAACTAATAAATTAAATAGCCTCCTTTCCTTCCTAATGATTAAAAAAAGAAAAGAATTGAGACAGAAATGAGTAAAATAATGGCGGCGAGACAGTGAAGCTTATGATTCACAAGATTCCGCTTGAATTAAGTGGTGGCTGTAGGGCTCGAGGAGATCCATCGTACGCAGGGCATCTGCTCCTGCTCGGCTGTCTCCCTACCAAGGTAGCGTGAATATTGGCGCCGTGGCGTTCACATCCTCTCCAGCAGGGGAGAAAATGTAGAGAGTTATTGTAGGTAAGAATTTACGCATGTACAGTAGAACGCTATAATAACTTTTAAACAGTACCAAGTAAATATTGAAATGCTACCGTGTTATTTTTTAAAACTGTTTTCTTTCTCTGTTTTTATTATATTATTTGATATAGTACTCTATATTTTGTTCTCTAATGCAGACAATATGGATTTCGCACTCTCTCCCCCCCTCTTATCTTTGAAGACAAACTATCCCGTTCCATTTGCATTTTGGACCTATTAGTTTACAAACTTACTTTGTTTATCACTGGGATGAGTGACTGAGTCACCGTGCCTAGCTATATCATGGCCAAAGCAAGATCGCGTGTGATCCAATTGTAGATGCTACGTACTAGACCATTCAGTATTCACCTGCGCTGCGATTAGCTATCTAACCATCTATCCTAGGGTCTCCTAGCTTTTTGAAGTTACTGCGTGATTCGTGCCTCAACAGTTTGCCACTTCTTTATGAGTCGTGCCAATGAAGCCTATCGGTATATTTGAGAGAGAGAGAGAGAGAGAGAGAGAGAGAGAGAGAGAGATTTGATCTTTGAGACAGTACAATAATGCATGCTGTTCTAGGCAGGGGTGGATCTCAAATGCAACTTCGAGGGGTGTAATCCTCTTACTAAGCATTTGAATAAACGTTTTGCCTATAGAGATTTGGTTCTACAGCAAGCTTTGCCTCTCCTCATGGGCAAAGCTACATTGGCTTACCCGAGTGCACGGCACGGCACCAGTGGCCAAAGCAAATCACATTAATTAGCGGCAAATTTTTACCATATGTGGGACGTCCCCATATGTGCACCAAACATGAGAATGCAATTTGTTTTCTCACAAACATTCTTCCATTTCTCCATGATTTTCCTTTTTCCCAAACAGTACCTAAAGAGGCTTTCATGTTTCAGTGTCGAGCAGAAAAGAATATCAGGAGGGACAGACACGGCCGGGTCCATTAGGCAGAAGCCAGAGCGCATAATTCTTTGCCCCTTGAACCACTGAGCCAAGGGCCTGCAATGCCCTGGAATAACTGGACCAAAATGTATAATTAGTTATAGATGTTCTCTGCTGATTCCTTTGCCGAGTGACGGACGACTGATCCGTGCATGCTTTGTTGGAGTGAGGATCATGTGTGCCTTTTCCTTTTATATCATCCGCAATTTTAAAACCATTCCAAATTAATTTGTTTGCTTTCCGTGAAAGTAGCGGGTCAAAAAAGAAAGTGAGATCCAAAGTTTGATGATGTTATACTGCACCACAGCTGATTGACTAGCAAAACTGAAAACCGCACCAAACGACAAACAAAAATGTACTCCCTGCGTTCTAACCACTAATTTTTATAATCAACTTTAACTATTTGTTTTATTTAAAAAATTTGCTCCAATATAAAAAATTTAAATTGTGATTTAAATAATTTTAATAATAAATTAAATTATATCAAAATATATACAATTTATTACTTTTTTAGTAAAACAAATAATTAAAATTAAATTTAAAAGCCAACAGCGACGTGGATTAAAAAACGGAGGGAGGATAGTTTGAAGCAGCTGCATGCAGTTCTCAAAGAGGCCGTGCATGCGTGTCATCACACTCTAGGTCTACGAGCGTAGACCATATCTTTGACAGAAAGCGACTTTGTTGATCATCTGATCTGAAGTACTACTTAGTTACCGATTCGACATTGCTTTGGCGTACTTTTGGTTGGCTTTTAGCCAGACAAATTGTAGCCGAAGGACGTACTGGTGTTGCTATCTTAATGCATCCTCTAATCTAATGGCGTTGGGACGATGGAGCCCTAATGTGACAAGTGGGTTGCTTAGGTTATCTTTTGTCCTCCATCTTTCTCGTGTTCCGAAGAACACTTGGACGCACACCACGCCTCCACGATCGCCCATCTGCTACTAGTTAGTAACGCTGTGCGTCGACCGTGAAGAAACGATTCGGTGATTGCAGTATCCACCGCGCTCCCAAGTACTCCTATGTGTTTTTATAAATTTCAATCCAATTAAAGCCTGAAAGGTGGTGGATGCAGATGCAGGAGGTATTGCAACTTGGCAGCAGCAGATCTCGCACATCGCCAGCGAGGGACGGACAAGATCCACTCACTCATCACAGAATATATAGGCTACACTTGAATACTTGATTGGTCGGTCGATCCGCAGAACAAGACGTGCGATGAGCGACCGCGAGCATAAAACCAAGGCCAAGTAGAGTGACGCGCGCGCACTACCTGTGCTCGGTTCACGCACACACTGTTGGAATCGAGGATTTACGAACGATAGATGTAAGAAATACACTGGCCATGCTCCGATATGCGACTCATGCTGTGCATAGCGCTAGACGGTGCCTAGCTGCTCCACGACTCACGCGCACGCGCGCACGATCTCCACAGCACCCGGACCCGTGGTACGTGAGTTCCCCACTCCAGCTGTCCAGCGCACTAAACATGCACGTCCGAGCTTGCGACGAGCCACGGCATGCGCGCCCCCGCGTCAAACACCTGCAGCTAATCAGCCCCATGTACTAGTGACAAACTCTCATATGCCCAAGTTTATATTTATTCTCTTCAGTTTTGAATTATTGACACTATTGATTTTTAATATTAATTTTGACTGTTCGTTTTATTCAAAAAATTTATTTTAATGCGTAAAAATTTATTTCACTAATAATAAATCAAATAATAACAAATATTTAAATATTTAAACAAATTTTTTAAATAAAATAAATAATTAATATTAATATTAAATATCAACCGTGTCAATATTTTAAAACGTGAGCTGAGTAACACGCACGCACACGCGCGCAGACGACGCACATGCGGGTGGATGCAGCTGGCTGCAGGCAGGCACATCAGCCGGGGACAGGCGGAACCGGTGCCCTGCCCCGCGCTGCCTGCCGCCGCTGATCCCGGCACCGCTCGCGCCCAAAAAATGGCCAGCGCGACCGTTCCGGCGCCTCCACCTTTATTCCTTGCCCAGGCACCGTGCGGCGGCGCTTTCTTCTTCGCCTCGCCTGCGGGATCCCGATCCGCTTGAGGTCTGTCGTCACTGTGGCGGTTGCTGACCCTGTTCGGGATTCGCTGCCGAGTATCACGTCGTCGTGCACGGAAGGCCATGCGATCTCGCGGAGGATTTGGTCGGGATCCTCCGCTGCGTTCGTGGTCCATCGAACTTCGTGGACTTTTTGTCTCTTCAACACCAGACGATGTCGTTCCGAAGGTGTGGCTCGGCTGCCTGCAGAACGCCGCCGCCTTCTTCGCGCAAGGCCCGGGAAACTGGTGCACTCTGCGTGTCGTGTTTGGGTAGAGACATCGCATGCACGAAGACTCGCACTGACCCTTGTTTTATCTTGCATACAGTACTTTCGTTGTCACTATCAGACATACGGCTCGATCTCGGCATCCCCGGCCGCTGCGGCCCAGAGCAACCGGAAAGCCGGCCGGCACCTCGCCGTCGCGCCATACCCTGGCTTTAAGTAAAGGGCAACACTGTCACGGCTTTCCCTAACAGCGGGATTACGCTCATATATATATTTTGGTATTTTTTACATTGGATTTGCTTCATCTGCAAGACGACCAACCATTCTGCCGACAGATCAGACTTGTGGCGTGGCCGTGTAGTGGCCCACGTCATCTAAGAGAGTCCGTGTTGGTATGGACTCCGTCCCGATTTAAATGTAGTATTAGCTTTGAGCATCAAAATTAAAAAAAAATGAAATATGTTGAAAAGAAAAAAAAAGATACAGATAGAGGAACAAAAAAGATAAAGATAGATGTATATTCGAAAGAGAGATAAAATGGGACGGAAGAAGCAGTTCTACCAGGTTGGATTGTTTGTGGTGTGATTAATAAGAGAGGGACAAAAGTTTAGTAGAAATCTATCTCACAGACTTAAATCTGTTTGGATGTTGTAAATCAACGATTTTTTTTTAAAAAAAAATCCGCATTCGACGATGATCGAATCTCCTCGAGATTAAATTACCCGAGCAATCTCATTTTCTTCGGACAATGAGCGGGAGCATTGCTCTTCTTGCAAGAAGAATTACTCTCTCCATTTCTAACTGTTTTTACTATTAACTTTAACACTATATTAGATCATGCGTCTTATTAAAAAATTAGTTTAAATCCATAAACTCATAAATTGTGATTCAAATAACATTGTTGATATAGTGAATTATAATAACTTTTGCCTACAATACTGCATTTCAAAGGTGCCCAACAATCCTATTCTCATCACAGGTACTTCGTAAAAGATTTAACAAAAATACCACGAGGAACCTTCTGCGCTTGTGACTGTGTAGTCACCCGCAACGTGGCCTGTCTTCTTCAGACGGCTCCCTCGCCCTGATCCTGCAACCACGTACGCCGAACGCGCAAAGCTCAATTCGAAAAACAGAGCTCTGAGATCCATCGTTCCAACGCAAGCAACCTCGCTATTTAATGGCCGCGCCGGCCTCCTCCGCCCACATCACCACCAAAACCGCGCACGCGTCGTCGTCACCGCCGCCCAAGCCTCCAATCCGCGCCGCAACCATGCTCGAGCCGCCCTACAACGACGCCGCAACCTCCAGCGTCAGCTCCGCGAGCAGCAGCAGTAGCGCGGGCAGCAGCCTGGCAGACCGCTCGTTGACGTTCTCGATGG
>BCLG01002586.1:41344-61565 GCA_001602295.1 Zoysia matrella | reverse complement strand
CCGCACGGGGCGGCCACCACCTCCACACCCCGAGGCCGCTGCCCCAGCCGCCGCCGCATCCGTCCCAGCCACCACCGCTCCGCCCACTCCCCGACCACCACCGCCACGCCTCGGCCTTGTCGCCCCGCCAACGCCTCGAATCTGCAAGCCAGAGCACATCACAGATACGAGGTACCACGTCTGTCCCGACCGCCGCCGTCCCGCCCACGCCCAAGCCGCCACCGCCATGCCCTGGGCCACGCCATCCCGCTGCTCGCCCTCCCGTACCAAGCGGCCACGTACCACCTCCACACCCCTGCCCCGGCCACCGCGAGAAGCCTCCCCACGGGAGCCTGCTGTGGCTAACACCTACACACAGCCTGCGGGGACGTGGCATCCGGTGCTGCGCGGCACGGAATCTCGCCGTCGGATTGTATGCCATGAGACATATGTATAGACGCGGAATAAAAGATTATTGATATTGGAATACAACCGTCCTAGACGAGAGAATGAAAGAAAAAAATATGTATTTTTATTATTTATTTTATTGTTGTAAATTTTATATGTAGTATAAATATGTATATTTATGAGATTATTATGAT
Organism: Zoysia matrella; assembly: GCA_001602295.1. Classification (NCBI taxonomy): domain Eukaryota; kingdom Viridiplantae; phylum Streptophyta; class Magnoliopsida; order Poales; family Poaceae; genus Zoysia; species Zoysia matrella. The sequence continues at coordinate 60,984 of BCLG01002586.1, read as the reverse complement.
TTAGTAGTCAATTATCAGGCCATCAAATTCTAGCTATGATGGAGGACTGGAGTGGAGGAGATGAGATTCTTATCTTGTCTTTGCCTGTATTTTCAATCCAATAAGTTTGAATCATAATATTATGTTGACTCATAGTACGGTAATACGAGTTCTTATCTTTTACTTCGTTGTATCGCCAATTAGTATCGACAATACAATCACTCTCATTGCTACGATTTGTCAACATACAAAATAGTGATCTCATTGCTAAACAATTACTCTTATTTGATTACCAATAATACATATCAACTTGTAGCTGTACTACACGTTGTTGTATATTCAACTTCGCGTCAGATTACCTTATGAACTACGAGTTTCTATATTATTATATTGCGTGTGTACAGGATGATATAACGCTCTAAAGAGAATTCTTAGTTCAATTATTAACATCTAATTTAAATGAGACAAGAAGGGTACTATTAGAAAATATCCGATCTGTCCTTTCTCGTATCATGGGAAAACAAATTTTTTGATGAATTGTATAATTAATTCTTTGATGAAGTTAATATATTTATGATATATGTTTTTAAATTATACTTGTATTGTAACGAATTTATGTCACGTTATATTTTTTTTTATCGTAAGAAACAAATGCTATATTATCTTTCTGTATCGAATGGTAATTGTATCGTTTTGCTCTGTCCGTAGCGTAACACGGGCATCGGTGCTTGTTATCTGATAAATTCACCCTTGCCTAAATTTTATCTGAAGAATCAGTGTCACATGTCATTCAAACATGGATTTTTCCGATGCCTAAATTCAGAGCAAGTTAACTTTGGGCCGCGCGATGCATATGCCGAGATAACTTTGGGCCTTACCCGTAGGCGATATCGTTACGATATTCGTCAGAGTAGTAGCTAGAGTTCGACAAGGCCCAAAATTGGTACGGGCTCAAATTTTTTATGCAGATGGTCCAGATGGGCATGTTGCCCAGAGTGTTAAATTTAACTCAGAGGAGCTCTGCTGGAAGAAGATTACTGCAACTGTGGGAATGACTCCGGTAGCAATTCCGTTTACAAATTACAACGAAAACAGAGAAACTCAAACATTTTCACAATGTCCCATCCAACTACATGGTAAGTGCATAATACATTTCCATGTTTTTTTCGGGCAACAATACATTTCCATGTGTTTGTTGAGGTTGTGCATCTTCATGTTTGTTAAGGAGGTACTTCTGCAGTCTCACTACTCTTGCTCATCAATCCGAGGGGATTGACAGGGCTGACCGGTCACGCCGCGCGCTCAAGGCGCCGAGCAGGGTGGCCTGGTTAGTCTCGGCGGCGGAATGATGCGCACGAGACGTACGTGATGAACGATGAAGACACTGATTTTAGAGCGATTGTTTGATCTCCATCGTCCTCGCCTGAGTCCCAACACCGGCCCAATGAGGGCTAACGGATATATACCATCCAGTTTTGCATTCTCATACTCATACCCATTTAACTATCTGATGAAAAAAAATTCTCGTATCTATACCCACAGAGATTACAGATCTCAAACTCAAATACCCGTTACAAATACAACTACAATTATAATTAATTGTTATATATATATATATATATATATATATAATAAATATTCAATTTATTAACACATAATAAGTTAAACTAATACAAATTTGAATTTAATGTGACACATTAAATAAAAAGTATATAAATAATCTATAACATATAATATTTTATATACTTGTATCTAATGCAAATATATATATTTTTTTATATATCAAATATCAAGGACAGATAAAATTTTTTTATACTCATACCTGTTAAGTTCACAAGAGTATAAAAACTTTTCCATATTTCATACCCCGTTAAGTTCATGAAGTTTATGAGTATAAAAACTTCTCCATACCTAAATAAAAACCCGTCAGATTTTGGGTCTCGGAGCTATTGCCATCTCCTAATGAGGGCTCCTTTGGGTGGATGGGGAGAAAAAAAATGTGGGTTTCAACCCTTAAGAATTTTCACCAATACATGCCATCCCCTCTCCCACCAGGGATAGAAACTCTCATTCACCCAATTTCTAGCTGACATATTTGGGAGACTTGGGATAAAAATTTCGGACATTCAATAAAAATTCAAATGGTCACGTAATTAATTAGTAAAAAATCCAAAATAATAAGAAAAAAATTAATGGTCACGTAATAAATAAATAAAAAATCTGAAAAAGTCAGAAAAATTCAAATGTTCACAGAATAAATCATAAAAATTTCGAAAAATCAGGAAAAAATCAAATTATCATGGGTTAAATCAGTAAAAAAAAAAAGAAAAGAAAAATAACGATGCTCTACTTACAGTTTCACCAAGTCCTAATGGTCACATAATAATTCAAGTAACAAATCTAGAAGTTCTAATGGTCACAGAAGTTATAGTGTTCACATAATAATTCAAGTAACAAAACATCAATAATGCCACATTGTCTTTTCCAAATAAGACTAGTGACAATAAGTTTGAGTTCATTGTCCCGACGAGGGGCATCCATCGCTTCAGCTTCATCAACAAATCTGACATATTTCGCTCCTATATATACAAAGCTAACCAGCATGTTAGTTTGACAAACATGTTGTACATTTCAACAAACAATCCAACAAATATCAAGTTAATGTTTAGAGGACAGTATTGTATATTCGTGACAACAATCTAACAATCCAGTAGCTGTTGTGACGAAGATAGAAATGTACATTTTAAGAATCTAACAATCCAACAGCATTGCATGCTGAAACAGAAGGAAACATACATGGCTCCTGCAGATCCAGCTCAGATTAAAATAACCATACAGTTCAGATTAAAACAGAAGGAAAAACATATATGGCTCATGCAGATCCTGCAGAAATTTGAACAGCAATTATATATACCATTATTCCTGCAGCCCATTATCTAATACCTGCTTTTACTATTAAAACAACCATACAGTTCAGATTATAGAGAAAAAAAATACTTGACATACAATTATCAGATGCATTTCAAATTTGAGAGACAAGTCTGTGACATAATTATTAAGTAACCAGAATTTACTGTCATATAGCAACAAAGGTAATATAATATACCAGGATTTACTGTCATAATTATTAAATAAATGCTATCCGTAAGCTGCTGGTCAGCCCCATGCAACACCCAATAAGAACCAAGAAAGGGCCAAATTTTCATCCAACAACAGAAGTTCAGACCTATGAAGCAGTTTAAGGTTTCAGCCTTAATCCAAATTAGAATAATATGTGAAAGCTGGATAGCCATATGATTTAGATTTTACCAGTATACTACTACTAGTCTCAGGCTTTAAACTGAAAACCATGCCTAATATCATCTCGATACCTACAAGTGCAATCTAAAACTTCAAAAATTGACGGATTTCTTTTGACACCTACAGACACTGCTTTGTAACACTACAGTTTGAAAACTCTAAAACCATCGGACTAGTTTCAGTGAAGCTGAAAGAATTCTCATTTCTAACATATTTGGCAAGCTATAAAAGAACGGGTGAGCTGATAAGGATAAAGCCAAAGAAGCAGAAACAAACATGTGTAACAGGCTTGAAGAAACAGCTAACAAACATGTGCAACAGGCTTCTGTAAATGGCCGGGTGCAAGATAGCTACGAGCGCTAGACAGCTTGACAGTCCATAACAGATCAAATATTTTGTAGCAAGATTCTTGACTATCTATCAAACAATTATGCAGAGAAATACAAAAAAAAAAAACTGACAAGAGAAATCTCATCTCTCAGCACACCAAAACCAGCTGTGACAAACTGAACACAAAGAACTCAGGTTTTTAGAGTACAAAAAATCAGAATATATAAATTGCACTAATAAGCCACAGTTGAACCTGTGTTTGACATACTATCTTATAGAAAGATCAACACTTTTTGCGTGAAGTACATTTAAGAACAATTGCCACAAAGTAAGATATGGATTATTCAAATAATCTTTTCATTTAAGAACAATTGCCACAAAGAGCCTGAGCTCTGAAAATACTGAAAAAGAACGAGAGTTTTTTACAGAACTGAACAGAACAAGAACATATATGTACAGAACTCTAACATGTATGCGCAGTCAAAGAAAACAGAAACATACATGACCCAAAAGACAATGGTATTTTAATTAAATCAGAACGATGCAGAAAGTAGGAAGATCTTTACACACCTATGGAGCGATTTCACCTTGAACCCATAGAAGACGAACTTCTGGGATCTTGAAGTCACAAACAGATGAATTCACTGACTTGCACGATGACAGAACAAGAACATATATGTACAAACCTTCTAACCTATATGCGCAGTCAAACTGATGCAACCAAGCTGCAGCCAAACTGATGGCACAATTCTTTCTCCTCATTTTTTCTTCTCTGCAAGCTGCAACCAGAAAATTCAACTGACACTGATGCAAGATTTAAGATCTAATGGCCCTGCAAGTTGCAAGTTTTTAAGTACTGAGATACATTACGAAAATTCACAGCTCTAGCAATGAACTTAGATTACAAAAATGAATCGTATCCACCAACATCAAATTCAGAGCACATGTTTACATAAGTCCCACAAGTATCTTTGCTACACCTGCAGCAGGGCAGTACGCCATGAGCAGAGAGCAAAATCTCAGAAACAACAAACGTCTGACTGCCCTGCGCCCATGTTGAGCCCCTGCAAACCTCTGCATACTTACAGCGGTACAGATCGATCTAACCGATCCCACAACTGGGCAAGGCCAACAACCGATTTTGGCAGAGGCACATGTAACCCTCTCTCTCTCTCTCTCTCTCTCTCTCTCTCTAATCACGAGCTGAATAATGGATGAGCCAAATTGGGGGATAAGAAAGTCAGTATCTTTTGTCGCATCCATGGCGAAGACCGACACATGCAAGCAGATTGCGGTGCTCAACACCGTTTCTCCTGTTAGGATTGCGCTACTTGGCCCTCTGGTGGGAGAAGGAGAAAGGAAACTCACCACGCATTCTTATGTCTTATCGACAACAAGAGCGTGTATGTGTCCAAACCTTCTCAGAAACCCTAGCCTCTCGATCCAGCAGGGAGCAGGTTGAAGGCCACAACTCACGAGCTATGGGATGGAGGTGAGGAGAGGAGAGAATGGACGAACCTAGATCTGGGGGCAGCAGCTCCACCGGTGGTCGATTTGAAGATGAAGATGGCGCCCGGGGCCTCGGCGGCGGCGAGCGACACCAGCACGCCGGCAGCACCGCAACAGGCTGGCGCGCGCCACCAGCAGTGCCGCAGCAGGCGGCGGCCGGCAGCCAGTGGGTGCGTGAGGGCGAGGCAAGCCACGAGCGAGACAGAAGTCGGGGAAAGAAACAACAGCTCGTGACAAGTTTTTTTTCCTTCCCAGTGGATTGCAGGGAAAGCGGGTGGGCTGGCCTAGGGATTTTTGGCCCGCTGGTCATCCAAAACTTCAACCGGACTGGACAGAGATGCGGAACCGCGGGTGAAATTGAACCACGGGATTGGGCCGGATTCCCAGGGGGAGTTCGAGTTCCCAAATGAGCCCTGACGAGTAAAAATTCCACTCCAGGGCGGGGCCAGGCGATTAAAACGCCGGATCGAATTGAATAACAGTTCATGCCCGAAAAAATTCGAGTCAACGCATTACGCGCAGGTGCGAAACAGTAAAATCGTCTAGGTATGATCTCAACATCATCTAAAAAATCTCAAGCTCGAGAGAACCTCGTCAGAGCGAGACTTTCCTAAGGTTGATCCGGACTCAGCAGACCAGTCGAATCGCCTTCACACGTCACAAGACGGAAGAAGAACAGCACGAGGATCGAGTAAATGAATTAAAGTTTGAAAAGATACATGTAAAGCTAAATATGTTTTTAACCCGCAATCGTCCTGAGACTTCTTAGGGGTCTTACTCTATAAAGTCATGATTTTATTAATTAGAAAAGTAATGCACCTGATTAGTTATTAAAAACTGTCGAATCGACTCTGCCGAAGTGTTTGACACTGTGCCGGATACTTCAGTCACCGGACAATACGGTATTGTATCGGACAGTCCGATATATGTAAATCTCCGAGATCTGAGAGGGCCTGCCGGATAGTCTGACGTTGTGTTGGACAGTTTGGTGTATAAAACACCCGAACTCGAGAGGTCTCATCGGACACTTCGGCACTGTGCCGGATACTCCGGTGAGCAAAACACCCGAACTCGAGAGGGCTCACCGGATACTCCGGCATTGTGACGGATACTCCGATGGGTTGTAAATTTTGAGTGTCAACATATATCCCTCTGTTTTTAGTAAAGCTAGCATGCCAAAAAATACTTTAGTGACAAAATTTGCCTGATGATGATGAAACTCATCGGCATCTTTGCTCTAAAGACGATAATATTATATCGGCAGTGTTTTGTTTTAAGAGCGATAATTAATATTCTATCAGCCATAAACTCTTAGTATTGCTCAATTAGGAGTTACACTCACTTGTTTTGTCTCCATTCCTTTTTGATGCACCAAGAAGATTGGAGACACTATTTTGTGAGGTGGATCACTTATTTAGATATATTCTTGATTTTTGCTCTCTTGATTGCGCAACCTTTGCAATCTTCTTTTTTGAGTTCTAGTTAAGCCAGAGAGACACCACCTCGGCTGAAAGCATTTGCTAAGAGAGCAACTATTGTCTTTAGTACTTAGGATCTAAAGCATTTTCTGGACTAGTTAGATCATTTTTAACAATCGGTCCTTTTGGTGGTTCTTTAATACCACATCTATGCTTTCGATTCTAACCACGTTGTTGACCAGATTTGAGCAATGAGAATTTGATTGGTCTTTACTTAGAGGTGGATTTACATCGTATTTTGTTGACCGATCCTTCAAAGTGGCCTTTTTGTTTGTATATTTTGATAAAAGGTAACCAAAGGTGGGTTTAAAATTTACCTTCTTGTTCTTCTCCTTTGGTTTATTTATTTTTCACCTCCCTACTTCAAGATTTTTCAGCTTAAGCATCTTCGGTTGGGTAGTAGCATCAACTGAGCCTTGAGCCTTCTTTGCTTGCCCTCCGAGTCTAGGGGCTTTTGATGGTGATCTTCAAAGACTCTTTCTTTGAAGGATTTGTGATCTCTTGCCTTTCCTCCCCGATGATTACATTCTTGCCTTTGGTTGTATCGGTTTGTTCGGGCCGAATCAACACTTTGACATTTTGTAAATCAATGGTATTAATAGGAAAAGATTGCCTATCTATTTGCATTTCTTTGAAGGCCAATTTTCCATCATTAATGGCCGATTGAATTTGCCTTCGAAATACATTATAATTGTTAGTGGCATGAGAAAAAGAACGATGTCACTTACAATAAGCACGCCGCTTTAACTCATCAAGCGGAGAAATAACGTGTGACAATCTTGATGCAGCCTCCTTTATGCAATTCATCAAATATTCTATGGCACTTGGCTACATCAAAAGTAAACTTCATCTCTTTTTGCTGATTTTTATGAATCGGTTTGAGAGAATCACAAGAATGAGAGCTAGCCTTAAATGGCCATGAGAATTCAGCCGCATAAACATCATGATCATCATCGTCCGCCTTGTTAGATTCACAACCGACTAAATAAACAGGACGATTGACCTTTTCATTCGACTTTTGCATTTATTTAGACTCTTTAACTCTATTTTCATTAGCTATAGCTTTCTGCAATACTTGGCTAACATCGCAAAAGTCTTGACTTTCTAGCTTTTTTTATGACAATCATGCAAATCAAAAAAGCTAGATCAGCTAAGTCCCTATCAGAAAGTGTCAAACTGTAGCATCGGTTTCTAGTATCTCCAAATCTTCTAACATAATCAGCAACTGATTCATTGATTTTTTTTGTTTAACCGATGTGAGATGTGACAATTTTAATTCAGTTTCATCGGTAAAAAATACTCATGAAACCTTTTTTCTAATTAAGACCAACTATAAATAGAATTGGGTGGCAAAGAAGTGAACCAAGTAAATGCCACACTCGAGAGACAAAGGGAACAACCTCATCTTAAGAATATCATTAGAATTTGCTTCCTCACATTGTATAGTAAATTAGCCTATATGTTCTATAGTAGACCTACTATCATCACCGGTGAATTTGACAAAGTCAAGAATCTTAAAAACCATGTGGAAACGGAGCATGCTCGTAATTTTCAGGGTATGGTTTTTGATATGATCAGCTTTTATTTTTGGGATCTAAGTTGAATGTTGTTCTTAACATTTCCACCAACTCCGCTCTGAATTCGTGTATGCTTTTCACATCGGTTCCGAATCGATTTGAAGCTAAGTTATGATGTGGTGTACTATACATATTTGGCGGTGAATAGTTCAGTAAAGGGTATGAAGTACGATGCAACGAACCATTAGCAAACTCATCAAAAGAATTTTTATGATGAGCAGTTTTATGATGTGGTGGGATTGGATCACTACATGGGCTATATGGGTATTGGCTAACTAAATTAGTGATTGTAGCATCGGTGAACAGCACTTCAATATTAGCCAAAGTACCAATAACGGTTCGGTTTGATGAAGGTCGCGGATCAGAAGTTTTAGAACCTTGCCAATTCAATGGATTGATAGATCTTTCGGCATTAGAAGTAGATGCATCAAGAGTATTGCCAGCCAGTTTTCTATCAACCTTTTCTTCTATTGTTTGTAAAAGAGCATCTATCACATCAGTAAAATTTTAGATAATGCATCAAACTTATTATTAAGACACGCACAAACAGCAGAATCAATCATGTTGGCAATGTCGGAACCGGGAATAGATGTGTGTGTATTAGCAGTTACCTTCGATTTAACCGACGGTACAATAGGATCTTTGACTTGTTTAGTATTGCCTTGCCGATCCTTCGTGTAGCATGTCATGAGTTTTTGAAGTTCTTGGTCATCTTGTGACTTCTTACGTTCCATGAACGCCTTCCATACTTTCTCGGGAATTTTCTCAATCATGATATTCGTTGTAGAAATCTTGGAAGACATGACGTGAAAAACATGATTCGGTCGGACAACCGAAATCTTTCTTCCCTAGCGGAGTCATCAAAAAGTGTGTTGACGTCGAAAAGATCCAAGTCAACGCACCGCGCGCATGTCTGCGTGCGAAACGGCGGGATCATCTAGGTACAATCTCAACGGCACCTGAAAAATCAAGCTCTGGAGGGACCCGTCGAAGTGAGATTTTTCTAGGGTTGATCCGGGCTCGGCAGGACAGTCGGATCGGCTTCACACGTCATCGGAACGGGAGAAGAACAACACGAGAGGTCGAGTAAGAGGATTAGAGTTTGGAGAGGTACATGTAAAGCTAAATATGTTTTTGACGATTTGGAGGTGTCTACTCAATCAACCTAAGGCCTCTTTTTATAGAGATGAGGTGGTCTTACCCCTGTGAAGTCGTGATCCTATTAATTAAGAGAGTAATCAACCTAATTAGTTACTAAAAACTGTCGAACCGACTCCACCGGAGTGTCCGGCACTGTGCCGAAGACTCCGATCACCGGACACTTCGGTATTGTACCGGACAGTCCTATGTGTGTAAATCTCTGAGACTCAAAAGGGTCTGCCAGATAGTCCGACGTTGTGCCGGACAGTCCAGTGCATAAAACACCCACTCGAGAGGGCTCACTTGACACTCCGGTACTTTGTCAGATACTTCAGTGGGCAAAACACCCGAACCCGAGAGGGCTCATCGGACACTTTAGCATTGTATCGGATACTGGGTTGCAAATTTTGAGCGTCAACAATAACATTTGCCTTGAATCAGCAAAGAACTGAAACTCTATTATACACATTCCGTACTATAATGAGCGATATAGCCGCCTTTCGCATTCATGATCAGATCTTCCAAACTTGACATTTGACTTCCGCGTTATTAGAGGTCATCTGCAAACGCTTCGTCAGCAAATAAAGCATATACCTGCCAAGTTGATTGCAGAACGAGTTTGATATTTCCGGCCCGGTGCAAGTGAGTCAAAAGGAATATCAAAATTTGACTCAAAAGTTCGTGCACCAAATAAATTTTATTAATTGAGAATGTACCTCGACAAATCTATTCTCAGTCGACGACTAACAACATCAAGAGTCGGTTTGGATTAGGGATACAGGTATACAAGTGAGTCCCCCCTGCCCACTTCAACCCCAGCCTGGATGCATTCTCAAAAAAAAAAAAAACCCATTTTGGATGCAAAGGCCAGTAGGAAGAGATAGATCTAAACCGCGGCATGCATGGCAACAGCTAAATCCATGTGATTGATCAGAAAAAAATTCCATCGCAAAAGGAATAAAGGTCAGAGATCCCACGAGATGCTAGCTTAGCTTACACAGTAGCTTAGAAGCGTGTAACTTCTCTGACGACGTCTTCTGAGCTCCTGCAAATACGGATTCAATCAGGGTGGGTTGGTCCAAGTCAAAAGTTTTCGACTCTTTCGAAGGGGCTCTCACGCAATGACATGAAACATTTCGGTCTAACTTATAACCAGCATTTGACCCTTTCATTTAATATACTTCTTCCGGTTTTTAAATTGTTGTGTGCAATAATTAAAAAACACACAGTAATAATTTAAAAACAGACAGAGTATCACCTTTGATTTTCAAGATATTTGAAGGACAAAAAATAACGCACAAAGCCTTCAACAATACGCTCAACAATGCAAAAAAACGCAGTGTTCCAGGTGCCTAGAAACAGGCAAACCATCTGGCTCTGTACGGCTGTACCTACGTATAAAGTTGGTGAATTAAGCATCTATGCTTCTTCCGCGGAAGAGGCTGCAATTCGTGTTTACATGAGCTTAGGAGCGAGTAGCTTCTCTGAGGCTTACGAGTCATGTCATATTACATTCACACAAATTTAGACATCAAACAAAGCGCAGCTAAACTTTTTAGGTTTCCCATGGCGGTACCTATTCTCTTGGATTTGCACGCTTAAGTGCTTTTTTTTTTCAAAAGAACTGGAAGGGCAAAAGACCCTGCAGAATTTTATTATCGACGCCCCCTTTCAAACATGGGAATTTTTTTTGTAAATTCTACTCCCTCCGTTCTCAAATTAATGTCGCCGTTCATTACAAACATCAACTTTGACCATTAGTCTTATTAAAAAAATTAATTTAAATCTAAAAAATTATAAGTTGTAATTCAAATACCTTTGACGATAAAGCAAATTATAACAAAATATATGAAATTTATCTTTTTTTTTTAATAAAATGAATGATCAAAATTAATATTGGTAGTCAATAGCGACATTAATTTGAGAACGGAGTGAGTACTTTTTTTTAAATTAAACTGATTCTTATGAAATTCTAGTGTTCTAAGGGAGACTAAGTATACTGTTAGTAAGGAAGAAAAGCTTAATGGGCAAGGAAGAAGCTAAGGATATATTAAATCTAAGTCCAAGCTCCAATCCGTTGTTCAGTCAACACTGTTGAATGGACAACCACGACATGCTCTTTGGAGAGGAATTCTGCAACTGCAATTTTATTGGATATAATAGATGGTTCTATCAACAGTCATTCTAAAGAGACAGTTTGCCGTCCACTCTCTCGGATGAGTTTACATTACGTATATCGGTAGGATGTACTGATGGAGATAACTGTGCATGCATGTATAAGCATTGGACTGCGGAACATGACTTCAGAGACATATAGGAGTATTTGAAAAAAGATAGTCACAGATAATTTGAAAAAAAAACATAAAAGACTAAAATAACAAAAGCATTGAGACAGGAAAGCGGCTTCTCTCCCACTTGCTCACAGGCGGAGCTAAGTGTCGGCTAGGGTGGGCCATGCCCCCCCCCCCCCTTTGGCCTGTGAAAATTGTTGAACACCTAAGCATTTGAAGAGTAAAACACAGGAGAAGAATCACCTAATATGTAAGAGCAGTCAGTATATTTTTATTGTTAATATATTTATGTAAACATATTTTTATTGCTAATTACTAGTGAAAGTACCGACTAATTTTAGATCTACTTAGTTGCCCCCGCTGCATTTTCCCTCTAGCTTCGCCACTGCACTTGCTCCTAATTATAGTTGCCATTTTTAGAATGCATATCTTTCTAGAACTCTATCTACTAGGGTTAATTACACACTGTTATACAGCAGCACTTATCTCTTCAAGGCCGTCTCTAACCGCTTGCGTTTGTCTTTCAATGAAAAATACGAAACAATGTTCATATATAGGGATTTCCAATCAGAAAAAAAAGAACATACTAGTTCTTTTCTTTTGAAGTAAAACTTAGCTCAAATCTGGACGTACTAGCTAGTAGGCCAAACATAATATGACATGTCAATTCTATCGCAGAATTTCTTGGACGACCATTTACTATTCTTTGTTGTTTTGCAAGAATGTCACGCGTCCAAGATATTGTGCAAGGGGAAAAGATGGTATAACCAGACAAGTGGCTATGTGGCGGATAAGAAACCGAAGCCCGCTATACTTTTCTGGTCTTCAAAATTCGTATGATTACTATGCTCCACACATGTTGAGTTCAGAATAGGTTATCAACAATATGTTTTTTATCGCTGAAATGCTTTCGTATCGCTTTCCCTATCATGTTTCCATTGAATTTTTGACAGAAGAATCGGTCAAAAAAACTGCACGAGATCGAAGAGATCTGCCTACTCCCTTAGTCCCTTGTACCACCAGTGTATAAAACCGACAACTTGCTATTGATCATCATGCTTATGGACATAAATAAAATAAACACCCAGTTCGATATCTACAAATAACGTATTATATATTCTCTTCGTTCTTAAATTGATGTCATTATTGACTTTTAATTTCAACTTTGACCATTCATCTTATTCAAATTTTTTTAATAAATTTCATATATTTTAATTTATGATTAGAGTTATTTGAATTATAACATAAAAATTTACATATTTGATTAAATTTTTTTGAATAAAACAAATGGTCAATGTTAAATTTAAAAGTCAACGACGATATTAATTAAAGAACGGAGACAGTACTCTTGTGATAAGGTGACACGCAGCCTCTAACGGAAAAAAGGTGTGTTGGGGTTGGGGTGGGGTTGGGGGGGGGGGGGTGTGGAGTCATTTCATACAGATGTACATGGAGCGGAGTTGTGCCAGGCATGCATGAAGCACTACTCAATCCGGCAGTTCTTCATCACGTGGCCAACCATCGATCGGTGGCGGATCGATCCACCGGCCTGTTTTCTCTGTTTTAAATTATCGTTGTTACGACAATAATCAAGGCCAGGGGTGAAGCTACCTACGTTCATCCATCAGGCCAGCCAACCCCAACGATTTTTAGACAAATCAATGGGAGATCACTGTTTACTATTGTCCGGCAATCACAGATAAGAAGCATAATGAAACAGGCGAGATGTCACCCCTGTTAATTCTAATTAATTTTTATTTATGATGTTATTATGAAATTAGAATTTGTATTGTAAATACAAAAAAGAAATAACCAAACGAGTACCATGGGAAAGGCGGAGACGGAGTTAAATAAGCCCCGTTTGGAACACATGATTCGTTTCTGTTTTCTGTGTTTGTTCTGTAAAATTGAATTGATGTGAAATTACTATGAAATTTTTGTGAATTTCTTAAGTTCTAAATGGAGCCCAATGAGTTACAATGAGCTGCTGATGCGAATGGCATATTCACACGTGACAATGTTACTCCCTCTGATTTTAAATATTGACATTATGACTTTTAATATCAACGTCAACCATTCATTTTACTTAAAAATTGTTTAATATGTAAAATTATTAGTTAAATTATTAACAATAAAGTAAATAATAACAAAATATTTACACATTAGAATAATTTTTTAAATAAACAAATGATCAAAATTTATATAAAAAGTTAATAGTGTCGGTATTTTAAAACCGAAGGAAGTACTTAGTTTTTACCAAGACACCATCAGCAAAGAACATAAAAGCGAGATCATGAGGTGAGCTGAGTCCTAGTTTTCCCCAAGAAAACTGTGTAAGAACATATCAGGTCTAAATAGAAGTTCTTTCGTTCATTTTAGTATTTTTTTTCTACAGATAATGTGATCCATGTCACTTTTCTGTAATTATATGAATATAAACAGAATGATTAGCAATAAAATGGTGCCCCGTGAAGACTGATTCGCTGAATCCTCACCATGCTTGCGGCAGCAGCGGCCTCCATTTTCCACGCCACTCGTCCCCACGGACACCGCAAGCGACACCGAGTCCGAGGCCGCCCGCGGCATGATATAAGCGCCACCGCGCCGCGCTCCTTGATCGCCCGCCAGCCAACAACAAGAAGGAGGGGAAGGACGCGGCGCCCGTTCCACCGTCCGCTCGCGACGAGCGCCTGCCTGCTCCTCCGCCGACGTAGCCGAAGAAGAAGACATCAGCAGCAGCATCATGTCTACGGCCCCTCTCCTCGGCTGCGGCGCCAAGGGCACCAAGGACGACGCCGGCGGCGCGGAGCAGCAACCGTTGTCGTCGCTGGTGGGCCGGGTGGTGGACACGGCGGAGGCGCGCGCGCAGCTCCGGTTCGCGGTGCCGATGGTGCTGACCAACATGGCGTACTACGGCGTCCCGCTGGTGTCCGTGATGTTCGCCGGCCACCTCGGCGACGTGGCCCTCGCCGGCGCCACGCTCGGCAACTCGTGGGCCACCGTCACCGGATACGCCTTCATGGTACGTACTCTACGGTCCGCTCGTGCCCCCTCTCGGTCGGTCGGTCGATTTCCTCCTCCTGCTAATTACGGAGTAAACTACGTGCTCTCTGCGACGGACCTTGTCGTTTCCACCCACGCGGCCACGCATGTGCGCGATCGACTACTCGTGGTCGTGGATCGCGCGCGGGCTCGTCCCGTCGTCGCACCCGACATGCCGGCTCCATTCATGCAGAACGTGCCTTACATTAATACGCCATGTTCATACATAGTAGCAACAAGTACCACGATTTCTTTAACATGATGCATTTTTTATGCGGTTTTGGTTGACAAAGAACGTGCGGGGTGGAGATTATGCGGATTTTGTCAGCACTATCCACGGCTGCTTAGCACGCCGATCGACCGATCGGCGTCGGTTGGGTACGTTCAACCCGCGTGCTCGATGTCGTGCTGACAACCCGATCGAGCGCGGCCAGTTGAACTTTTCTTTGAGTACGAGCTCCAAGCAGGACACTCAGTACAGTGAGATGTAGTGCTACCGGTCGAGAACGCCAGGACAATTTGGTGAGAAACGACGGCGGACGAGTGAGTGATCGATTGATCGTCCCATCCTTTTGGAACAGAAACGCCACTGAACGGAAGAACAACACAGCCAGCCGAGTGCATGCCTCCGTTGATCGCCCATTGGCGGCTCTGCCCTTCTTGCTTCTCCCGTCCCGTGACCCGTCCCAGGCAACCGGCCCGTCGCTCGCTTCCCAGCCGCGGGTGCCAGTCCCGTGGCCGCGCCTCCGCCTCCTCCTCGCTTCGTCGACGCGCGCTGGCAGCTGCCGCTGCGGCCTCCGGCCTCCGGGTGGTAGTGACCAACAGGCTCGCAAGCCATAGATGGTTGAAGTTTGGAGCGAGGTAGTAGATCAGGTCAGAGAGCTTGGTCGTGGTCATCGGTCAAGCTTTCACTCGTTGATGAGTAGATATGGTTTTCCAAGGGAGTTAAACTAATTCAGTTTGTTTGCGTTGTCGTGGAAGTTCCGAGCAAGAGGCCACATATATAGTTATACTACATGCCGTGATAAGTTATCTAGCGTTGATGTTTCAGAAAAAGTTCAAAAGTCTACGGTTGAAATGTTCTGTGACCAGGTTCAGGACGCTTGGCTGTGTGGGGTCGTAGGAATTCAAAGTACTCCTACGGAGTATACAGAGTACTATACTCTTTTATTGACTGCTCCTTTTATTGAAGCACATCCGTTTCTTAATCTTGCTCGAGGGAGTATTTGGTTTGACTGAAGTTTCAAATTAAAATCAGAACGTAATGACGGTATCGGGTTCTCATTTTCTCCTAGCCCTGCTCTTCCACGGGGTCTGCACTGAAACAGAGCACACATAATTTCATTTACCTCTCAATTTATCAAGTTGCTTTTACCTGACGCTGTAGCATGCTTCATGAACCATTCTTCACCATGGTGGATTTTGCTTAAACCATACTGCACCATTGTTTTCTGCAAAAGGAAAAAAAAAAACAAAAACAGAGAATGCAACTGACGTACTAACGATCATGGCTGTTACGACAGACGGGCCTGAGCGGCGCGCTGGAGACGCTGTGCGGGCAAGCCTACGGCGCGGGGCTGTACCGCGCGCTGGGCCTGTACCTGCAGTCGTCGCTGATCATGTCGGGCGCCGTGTGCGTGCTCGTCTCCTCGCTGTGGTGCTTCACGGAGCCGCTGCTGGTGTGGCTGCGGCAGGACCCGGAGGTGTCGCGCGCCGCGGCGTCGTTCGTCTTCGCGCAGGTCCCCGCGCTCTTCGCCTTCTCCTTCCTGCAGTGCCTGCTGCGGTACCTCCAGACGCAGTCCGTCGTGCTGCCGCTCGTCGTCTGCTCCGTCGCGCCGTTCGCGCTCCACGTCGCGCTCGCGCACCTGCTCGTCAACGTGCTCGGGATGGGCCTCGTCGGCGCCGCCCTCGCCGTCTCCGCCACGTTCTCCGTGTCCTGCCTCATGCTGCTCGTCTACGTGATGAGGTCCCGGGCGTTCAGCGAGACCTGGAAGGGGTTCTCCGTCGACGCGTTCAAGTACGTCGTGCCCACCGTCAAGCTAGCCGCGCCGTCCGCCGTCATGGTCTGGTACGTTACGTACCCCTGTCGCAACTCGTCAGTGCGCTGCTTGCATCCTCTGTTCTGCGTGGACCTGTGAGATAACAGAGCGTGTGAATCTCTGCACTCAGCTTGGAGTACTGGGCGTTCGAGCTCCTGGTCCTGATCGCCGGCTTGCTGCCCAACTCCACCGTGAGCACGTCGCTGATCGCCATGTGGTAAGCCATCTCGAGACCGAAAGAAGCTTTGTTTGTTTATCAGTAATGATTTGTTCACCTTGAGACTTGATCATGCCTGCAGCTGTAGCACGGAGGCGATAGCGTACATGATCACGTTCGGGTTCAGCGCCGCCGTGAGGTGCGTTCCTTTCCGATGACCACCCAGCTCTTTCATTCATTCGATTCCGTGCACATTGATTGCATCGCAAACGTACGTACTCACGGCGATGGCTGGGACTAATTCACACTTCGCAGCACCCGCGTTTCGAACGAGATCGGCGCGGGCAACGTGGACCGCGCGAAGAACGCGGTGTCCGTGACGCTGAAGCTGTCGGTGTTCCTGGCCGTCTCCTTCGTGCTGCTGCTGGCGTTCGGGCACCGCCAGTGGGCGGGGCTCTTCAGCGGCAGCGCGGTGATCGTGTCGGAGTTCGCGAGCGTCGCGCCGCTGATGGTGGTCTCCATCGTGCTCGACTCGGCGCAGGGCGTGCTGTCGGGCGTCGCCAGGGGGTGCGGCTGGCAGCACCTCGCCGCGGTCACCAACCTCGTGGCGTTCTACTTCGTCGGCATGCCGCTCGCCATCTTCTTCGCCTTCAAGCTCAAGTTCTACACCAAGGTACATATATACATACATATATGCGCCTCGCATTCGAACAACGGCGAACAGTGCCGCCGGATCTGAACGTTCATACTACTCCTACCTTTCTGCAGGGTCTTTGGGCGGGGCTGATCTGCGGGCTGACATGCCAGGCCTGCTCGCTGGTGGTGATCACCATCCGCACCAAGTGGTCCAAGCTCGCGGAGGCCATGCAGGAGGAGAAGGCCAGCTACGTCGCATGATTAGCACGCACAAAGCAGCATAAACAGCTGAAGAATCGTTTTTGGTTGAGTGATGGGATTACATAACAGGAGTATAAATCTTCGTGTGGATTTGAGATGGAGATCAGACGTATCGTCTAATCTGAGATCATGAGCAGAGAGGGCACTCTGCTCTGCTATTTTGCTTCGAATGACAATTCTGTTCCGTGGGGCTACCTGCTATAGGATCAAATGCTCCCTATATTTTTAAATTATTAAATTATTGTTACGATAAACAAATGTAGTTTTATACTAAAATTATAAGTTTAATGATAACAATTTTTTTAAAAAATTATTTGACATAAATTTCTTGATAAAACAAAAGTTTACCAATTGGGGCCACGATTCACATGACAACCAAGAGAATTTTAAACCGCAAGGCACATATTCTCATTACCAGAGGAATTCGAATCTCCATTTGAAATCTCAATTTTGAAAGCGAGATCAAATAAGAAAGTTAAAACTTCAAGATCAATTTGACTGTTAAGCTCGGTTTTACAACGTGATTTTTTTTTTGTTTGTACATTTCTTCCCTGTAAAATTCTTGCTTTTCAAACAGGACCTTAGCCTTTAGACACAGGTACTACTCCATTCTTAAAATACCTTTGTTTCACGATGCAAATAAATTAAAATATAACTAAATAGCTATATACTATCGACATCAATACCAAAATGGAGGGAATAAAAATTATTTTTCCCAACCTTTAAGTGGTGTCTGGATTTCAGAAAATGAAGAGTAAATTTAGGATTAATAAATAAATAAAAGTTTGAATGTAATATGACGGATGAATAATAATTCATTTTCTTTTCTGATCCTATCCCAAAGTTTGTTTCCTGAATCCAACCACCATCGCAATGTGTGCGCGACGCATACCCAATACACCTCGGGTGTAAAAAATAATTCGTTTTGACAATAACAGTGTCTAAAACATAACTTTAAATCATATTTTTTATAAAAAGTATTTATTAAAAAGTGATATATATATATATGTATATTTTATAAAAATATTTTTAACGTAAATCTAATCATATGATTTTATCATGTCTAAACTTAACAAATAAAAATTATTTATAATTTATATTTTTAATGTTTGACAAAACATTATAAAAACAACTTTTTTAAAGACTGGACGAGTACTGCACGACCGGGTCCAAATAGCACCATCTTCTTGCTCCCTCCGTTCCAAATATAAGTATTTTTAGTTTTGATAAAAATCAAATTCTATAAACTTTAACAAATAATATTTAAAAATATAAATAATTTTTAATATAAAAAATTACATATTATAAAAGTTTATTTTATAAAAAATCTAATAACATGATCTTATATATAATAAAATATTTAAAGTTAAAAAGTTTGACTTTAATTAAACTTTAAAATATTTATATTTATTGATGAAGGGAGTATCTTCGCTGGCAGGCGGGTCCCATCAGAGGGCGGCCGCGCCCAAGATGTTGCCACTCCACCCCGTTTCCAGCGGTCCTGCCCCGCTCCGCCCGCCGCCTCGCGGCCCACGCCGCGCCAACCCCCCGCACCACGCGGCAATTCCCCACGCCCGGCACCCGCAAAGCGCTGCTTGGCGTCCGCCGAAAAAAAGGTCGCCGTCCTCACGCCGCCTCCGCCGTCACCGCCCCCCCCTCCAACACCCTCCCTCCTCGTTTGACCCCATCCCCCGTTCCCTTTCCCCTCTGTCTCCGCCGCAGCCACGTGCTCCTCCGCCCTCCTTCCCGTGCTAGGTTTTAATTCTGCGATTCCCCGCATCCCCGTGCCGCCCGCCCCGGAGAGCAGCTGCTCGCGTTCGCATGGTGCCTCCCGTATCGGCTTGAGAACTGTTGCGGGCAGTGTCTATCGGAAGATAGATGGGGCCCGCTGCCGGAGCCCT
>BCLG01002586.1:28885-41244 GCA_001602295.1 Zoysia matrella | reverse complement strand
GCCCTGGCCCCTCCGCTCGTCGCGGCGCTGCGGCCGCTCAGGGACGTCGCGTCCGTGGGGGCCACCGCATCCGTGGGCTCGTGGGGCGATGAGGTGAGGATGGTGCCGCTGAGCTGGGATTGGTGGCCTTTTGATAGTTCTCTTCATCCGTCGTACCCTTTTTCGTACTACCACATGGCCTGTGGGGGGGGGGGGGGGGGACTTGGCAACTTACTGTTGAATAGTCGAAGCAAATGGTGGAAGGGAAATGCTTGCCTTTTTCTTGATTTTCTCTTCGCAATTGCCCGTTTGGGGATGTACGCTAGTAAGTACTAGTAATTATTCCCGCGCGCTATAGTTCGGTGATATTAAGTAGATATTTCTTCTTGTTTGTAGTGTTGCAATAGCGAAAGTCTTGGCTTTGGAGTGTCAATTTAGCCTTATCTAAACACGATAGCCATTTAAACTAGATATGTTATGCATCCAATCTGTCGCTTGAATTGACCCTAGCAAATGGAAAGACTCCAGGGCCAAATGCTATTGATTTCTTCTCTTTAATGATGAATAAAAAAGTTATCTGGATGCCACAGCCTTGATTGGTTTTCATTCATAGCTGATTATAATTGTTGGATTCTTAGATTAGGACTTTAGGATGTCACTCATAGGATATGTTTATATTGAACCATTAACTCTACTGGTTTGTGCGCAACTAAGCTGATTACTCTTGATCTGTGTGTTTATGCAGCATGCTTTCTTCAAGAGGGATGAGAATGACATAAGCCCGTATTCATGGAATATTACAGGGACCTATAAAGGTACTTCTGTTGTGATGTTTATAAATACGCGTTTATTTTGAAGGCTTTTTTTTCCCAGTATAATATGCTGTATTATTTAGTCTAGTTCCCCTTTCACTTAAAGCTGTTTCAATATGGACAACCTTCTGCATACAGTAGGATGACTATGTGCCTCAAGATTTCTAGAAATTTGAGGAAAATGATGTAAGCCTGTTTTGATGGAATGTTACCGGAAACTATAAAGGTAGCTTCTGTTATTTCCAATTTTTTATGATGGTTATAAAATACTGATGTTTAGTCTGTTCTATAGAAATTTTTTACCCAGCAAAATGTGCTGCAGTAGTAGCTTGGTTTTATCTTTCTATTGTAACTACTTCATTGTGAACAGCCTTGTAATTCCACTGCATGCAGGATGGCTATGTGCTAGCCATTCCCAATTCATTGGTGCATGTCCCTGAATTTCTGGAGGCATAGTTGTAGTTCCTGATTTACTGTAGACCTGAAGTCTCCAAGCAACCAAGTTTTACTATAGTTTCCAACTAATTTAAAGATAAAGGACCGAGTTTGAAAGCCTCTGCAAAATAAATACTGTCTTAGTGACATGCGTATCAATCTCAGCAAGTATTCCTGTATTGTTAACATTATAGATCAAGTCCCTGTATTGTGTGGTCCATTATTAGGTGTGATTCTGTCGTTTGCTATAGCTTCCTAGTATTTAACAATAACACACAACTGAAACCTTATGAATTATCCAATTCTTACTTTGCTATGCAATGATCTACATACCAGTTGTCATTGGTGTCATGTGTGTGATAGCATCACCATTTTGTGATTCAGGGAGCTGGAGCTTTGCTGGTGCCTCAAATGGTTCATCTAGGTTTCTTGAGTTTGTGAAATCTAAAGGTGACTCTGTCTTGGAATTGCTGAGCACTCCAACAAAGATGAGTGGGGTACATTATGTTCAGGTAAGTAAGGTTCCTTTCTAATAACTCTTGTTGCATTTTTCTTAAAAAAATCATTATCATCTTCATGGCTATACCTGCCAATTTGTCTTGTTTATGATCACCCATCCCAGAGTTTATTACAATGAATACCATTGTGCTTGGTCTTTCATATGTGTTGTTTCTGTTTTATCCCTTTAGAAACCTGACACATTTTCTAGCCTTAAAAAAAATAATCACATTTCCTTTCTATGATCACATTAGTTATTCTACATGCTAGACTGATTATTTTGTGTACTATGGAATGGCAGGGATCAATTACATTCCATGATGTCATTGACAGTGGCCATGATCATGGAGTTGCTCGGATAAGGTTAGAAGGAGTTTATATTTGGCCATTCAGACAACTTCGAATGGTAGCAAACAGGTAACTATCTTATATTCCATTTTCTAAAAGTGAATATCTGTTGGCATCTCCTTCGTATATGGAAAGTTTTTTTTTAAAACGCAACTATCTTGTGACTCATCTGTTTGCCATGGGACATAATTTCAGTGGCGCTGATGGTGAGCCGCTTCAAGAGGAGGATTACTTTTTATCAAATCCATACCATTTGGTAAGCATACGTATGTGACTTTATTTTTTTTTGTTGACTGGAGATATTATTATACTGTCATGTATCTCACAGAATTCCATTTGCCTGTTGTGTTTCACAAGACATAATATTACTTTCTCCATTCTTAAATTGTTGTCGTTAAGACGACAAATCTAGTTCATTTTGATTTACTTTAATATCATTTTTCTTCAGTTGCTTATGTACCCAAGAAGAATCTTCTTACATAAATGATCATCCTTATGACGATGTACTTTTACCTTATTGCTTTGAAACAGCTGCAGATTTTTTCCTCCCAAGTCTTCCAGGAATCTTCTGAAGAGAAAAACCAGAGGAAGAATTGTAAGATACATTTTGTACCTTAAATTCTACCTATCTTATGATTTGGTTTTGATCCCTGCTATCTCCTCCTTATCAGCTCTCACGTATGACATGGAGAAACACTGTAACACAGAAATAGCTGCTAAGGTTGTTCGTGTGTCATCTAACCTGAATGGTATTTAGTTTCGGCGTTTCATTGTTAAATTCATCATCCTGTCAATTTGTTATTCGTCATGAAATACCCTATGCTTATACGGAGCTTCAATTGGTAATTACTTTTGGTAACACATAAAATAGTTACTGATTTCTGTAACTACTTTGTTTGTTAACTAGAAGGGGATCATGAGAAATACCGGTTGGAGGGATTTATGGAAAGCCCAGCTGTCAATGAGGATGGAGAATGCTTCTCCCCTATTTTATTAAATGCTACATCTTTGAATGTTGAAGTTTATTACAATAAAGCAGTGAACTACACTTTGATGGTCACTTTTGTATCCTCTGTGCATGTAGTATTCGTCTTTTGTTTTTTACATATTCTGTCACTCTTCAACCCTTTACCCTTAACTCTAGTAAGATCTCTTTTCTCCAAGTTTTGCTGCTGATTAGGCAAATGGAGCACAGTAACACTCAATCTGTAAGTTCTTTTTTGCGATTCATTTATACTTCGTATGTGTAAATTCCTCTTGCTTTGCCATTTGTCTGAGGTGCATCTGCATTCCTTACAGGGAGCTGCTAAGATTTCTATTATAATGATTGGACAACAAGCTATCATGGATGCATATCTCTGTCTACTTCATTTGACTGCTGGGATATTAGTTGGTGAGTCGTATGACGTGTGTATGCTATTTTGTTTTGGCATCTGCTAATGCTTGTGCTTATTTGATGATAAAAAGGTTGTGGCCTTTTAGGATTTCATTGGTTTTCTTTTCAGGATTTATGAACTAGTTGGTTTCTATAAGATCATTTCGATATTGTCATTTCTGTTATGAATAGAACCTCTATTCATAAGGGGGGCACTGGGCCCATATATATACACAGGTACAGGATGAGCAATTGTACACAAAACCCCTCAAAGAATGGGAAAATACAAATAGTACAATATGTCTAATAATTTTATGTTTGATAACTTGTTTTAATATCATTGCAATATAAGTGAAATTTGAACAAAAAGGCAAATGCTGCTTTTATTGGATATATATATGTAGTGCAGATGAGAAAATTGTTTAGGCCCCGTTTGGAACGAAGGAATGAAAAATGTAGGAATAGGAAAGAACGTAGGAATGGAGAAAACATATGAATTGAGAAAGTGGTAAAACCACAGGAATCCAAAACGGAGGAACAGAAAACTTAAAAGGTGTTTGGAATACGGGAATAGAAACAAAGGATAAAAAATATTAGTGCAACTAAATTAAGATCCCCCATTTCCCTCAACTTCATGCAGTTCAATTGCTCACATGCTCACAATTTGGCATCTAGCAATTAATGGATTTATTAGTCTAACACAGCTAGGCTTAGCCCTAATTAACACAGCCACCATCTGGTTCAATTGCTCACATGCTCGGCAATTTGGCTTAGCCCTGTTTCCGACGCGAACTCCCTAACACGATGGCGCTCCTGTTCCATGAGTGGCAGCAGTGGAAGCTGACGAGTGGGGGCAGGGGCAGCAGGTGCCGGCCGGGGGTTATGTGCGGGAGTGCTCCAGTTGTGGGAGCAGGGGCAGGGTGACGGTGAGCTTGGTGGACCCCAGCGGCGTTGGCACGTCGCCTTCACGCCCGTACAATGAGGCGGCACCAGTGAGCATGGACTTCCCCAACATGACGCTGGCAGAGGGATGAGCGCGAGCAAAACTTTCCTTTAGCTCGGAGTGGATTATTCCTTCCCGTGAAATGTTGCTGCCGTGATTCCTCTCCTCTGGAAAGGAACTGAGAGTTCCTGGGTCCCAAACGTGTCGCTACATTCCCTTCCGAAGGAACACGTTCCTCTGAAAACTCCTGTGCCTATCCTTCGTTCCAAACAGGCCCTTGTTCGTTTCCCCAAATTCATCCAGCTGGCAACATATCAAATTACTTCCAAGCAGTCAGCGAAGTAGAAACCTATCAAACTGAGATGCCTGTTACTCAGCCACAGTTGCTATTAAGGATATTAACTTATGGATTATTTAAGTTCTGTTTTATCACTTCCTGCTTGTAGACTGAATTATGTTAGACCATCTTTTTTTTTTGTCAGTGTCATTCCCATGAAACTCATGATATTACTGTGGCTTACTTTCATCTTTTACTTTCAACTTTCTGCAGAGTCACTCTTTAACGCCTTCGCCACAGCTGCATTCTTCAAATTTGTCGTATTTTCTATATTTGAAATGAGGTATCTCCTTGCTATTTGGAAAGCAAGCAGACCTTTGAACAGTGGAGAAGGTTGGGAAATAATGAGGCGAGAGCTGTCTGTTCTATACAGTCGCTTTTGTAAGTACAAACCCTTCATTTGACTATTTACACTTTGTTAAACATCGGACAGTAGCTGTAGCTCAATGAATTCCAACTAACAAAGAGTGCTCGGCTGAGCATGCTTCCTGCTCTCTTTTTTGTAATTACAATGCACATGAGCATTCAATCTGGTTTAAGAAATACAGCATATCAACTGGATTGGACAGTAACATTATTGGCTTGTTTTTGTCAATAATGTACTGTTAGTGTCCCACGCACTTGCTGCATATAGTGGCAGTTCAAACCTTACACCATCATCTGATTTGAACCATTAAATGGAAGCCTGGAGTAAGATTTTATTGGAGCCCTTGCTTAAAGAGGAATCGTTCCCACATCTTTAACCACCTGTCCACCTGTATGAAAACTTTCTAATACAACACGATGGAAAGGGTGCCTAATAGGTCTAGCCTTACCACATATAAAGTGCCTGGTGCAAACTTGGGTCACCCTTTCCTTCATATGAGCACTCATCATGGATTTGATACCAAAGTAAACAGTTTTTTTTTTCTTAAATCACCAATAACTTTCATTGTACGTGCTCATAGAATAGCCAATTAGCTATTTCCTTTGTTACTGGACAAACATATATCCGTAGTAGTATGTCCAAAGACATGAACCTAATTGGCATTTTCCGCATACTTATATCAACCTTTTCTTTTTTTTTTTCTAACCTACTTTAAGCTATTCTTGAACTTACATTGTGTTCTGCAGATGGCATTCTTTTGGGAGGAATACTTCTCATGTATGAGTTGCATAATTTCTTACGCCCACTTCTTTTCCTGATGTACTCCTTTTGGTTACCTCAAATTGTGACAAATGTCATCCGGGATACAAGAAAGCCTCTGCACCCACAGTATATCATAGGCATGACTGTTACCCGCCTTGCTATTCCGCTGTATATATTTGGTTGCCCGAGTAACTTCATGCGCATTGAGCCTGACAAGAAATGGTGCATAGCGGTGACAGTATTCATGGGTGTCCAAGCAGCAGTTCTCCTGCTTCAACATTATTTTGGTTCTCGCTGTTTTATTCCTCGTCAGGTAACATTATACCATGTTATAGCACATTCATTTACCTTTTTTGTTTCTTCTTAATTCCTTTGGTGCTTCTGATTCTGTAATTCAGTTCCTCCAAAAGTTGTTTTTGTTGCATTCTTGGTGTTTTTTTTATTAGCGCCAGTTTTTGGTATTTAATTGTTCCATCCACTGCCTATTACTTTTCAGATCCTGCCTGAGAAATACTGCTATCACCGGAAGATAGAGGATAGTACAAATCAGCCCATTGATTGTGTTATTTGCATGACTATGATTGATGTTACCCAAAGAACGAGTGAATACATGGTAATTGTTTTAGCATTTGTGGCATTTGATGTTTTAGACAGTTATTATTGAGCGCTCAGTCGCTCACTATCCTTTCTCCTGCAGGTGGCACCTTGTGAGCATATATTCCACTCAGGCTGTTTACAGCGATGGATGGACATAAAGATGGAGTGCCCAACTTGCCGGCGTTCCCTACCACCAGCATAGATGAGCATTGGTTTGTACCATATAGCTAACATGGCATAGGTAGCTCAGCTTATACAAGGTAGTACAACATTATTCTCCTTTTCACAGATAATCAACTTTCCCATCCCAATCCACATTTTTATTCTCTGTTCCGTTACAAAAAAAATCTGAGTTGTACAAAAGGTGTTGACGCCCTTCCAGATGTGACGTTTTCGCGTCATATGAACAGCGGCTGCAGAAGCGTGTGCTGGATTTAACGGATACATTCTTCTGCATAATGAGCAGCCCCTGTTTCCCGGTTTGGAGTCGCGAGTCAAATGTTGGGTTCGGCTTTGCTGTCATTACTTTCGGTCTAGATGTAAATAGTGACAATTCAATACGAGTAGTTTCTTGGGTATTGATTTTAACGCCTTCGAGTTTCTTATTGCATCTACTCTGGTTGGGTTCAAGGGCGCTCGTCTCTTGCCATTTTCAAGCCACGTTTGGTAGTGCTTTTGCTTCTGCTCTTGTGAGAAGTTTATCAAATTGTTTGAAACAAAATAACTTCTGCTCCCCCTTTAGAAGTGAACTAGAAAATTTGCGTGGTAATTGTCGTGTTTTTCGTGTATATTTTTGTTGTGCACTTTTAATTGAAACATTATATTTTAAATTTAGTCTTTACATGGATGACAAAGTTTCATAAATATATACTCTGGTCTCAAAAATAAGTTATCAATATGGTCTTTAAAATATAAGTGTGACTTTTGTTATCTATAAAAAATTTAATAAAAAATAGCATTGGTATATTTTTATGAAAGTATTTTTAAAACAAATTATTTTTAATTTTGTAACTTAATAAATTTAAAATTATTTTTAATTTATATTGGTAATGTTTGATTAAAACATTGCGTTAAAAGCTATTATTTTTTTTAACCGGAGTTGTAAGCGGGAAAAAGATTTAATCTTAGTTCTCATAGTAATCAAAGAGCATTTTTAGTAGATAAAATAATTTAAGTTATCTAAATATATATTTTTATAACATATAAAGGTTTTTAATTGCAGCATATAATTAACTTATATCTTTTTTAAATAGTTCAATTGAATCTATTGTAAAAGTAAATTTGATTTAATAAAACAGTTATAGTTAATTTTTTATATCTAATATCACTGTCTATGTACTATCACATACTTTCTCTATTTTTAAATTATTGTTTATCGTTGATTTTTATTATTTCATTATCCATGCAAATAACTGTGACATCTATGCAAAGAACTGTGAGATGATAGCGTGTGGACCTGTAGGGCGATGACACGGTCGTTCATGTCTGTTTTTGTCGAGTAGAAGCACGCTACTACGTTGATTGAGGAAAGTATTTTCTTTTAATATCTATCGTTAGATTTTAATTTGACGGTTAATATTTTTTAGTGTGACGTGGCGCAACGAGAGTTGAGAGAACGTTTGTGCTTTAATATATAAATATTCTTCTTCGACCGTATGGTATAAGTCAACCGTATAAAAAAAATACTTTCACCTATCTTTACATTATCTTTGTTTAGTCGGTGACTCCCTTCAGTTTTCTCTCGGCATCTACCTAGTCTTTTTAGCAGTAACTAAGAGGCCCATTTTTGGTGGGCTACGACGATTCTTGTAACCTGCCCATCAAAACTATGCCTTATTATAATTTTCTAGGAGTACTATTTTGTCCCAGCTCTACAAGTTTCACACATGGATGGATACAGTAAAAATTTGTACGTCAATTTTCTTTGACTTTTAGTGTTACTTAATGTGCACCTAGGTCACAAAAAAAAATGAAAATGAGTTTGTTATGTAAGACCTTTCGCTTAAATTTGACACCAAGTCTAGTACTCTGATGATGTCCTCAAATACACATTTTGGTGAATGTACCAACGTGCAGCATTTTCATCAAACGAAATGGAGCACAAGAGTTACGGGCGTGACTTTATGCATACTCCCTCCGGTTCACGAAGGTCGTTTTTAACAATACTTTGATCAAATATTTAAAATATAAATTATAAATAAGTTTTAATTTATGAAATTTAAAAATATAAAATTATATGATTAGATTTATCTTTTTATAAAAGTATAAATATATTATTTTTAATAAATATTTTTATAAAAAATAAAAATAAAAATTATATTTTGTAGACCGTTGTTGTTAAAATGAACCGGAGGGAGTACAGGTTCAAGTGTTCAACTGGCCCAAGTCACTGATCCTGTCAATCACATCGGCTCTGTGATCTTTCCTAGTTTAGTCGTTGAGACAGACGACGGCGGCACACTCAATATCGTGCCCTTCATGGTAGTTTGGAGTTTATTTTCACATGTAGCTTCAGACGAACGTTTGATGAATTTGTTGAAATTAAGTCATCATGGTGTTCACTTGACCACCATCACACACACAAAAAAAAAAATTGAGTTTCATGCTATCTAACTTTAGTCACTAATTTTATAGATGATTAACATAAGACCTCAATAAAGGCCATCAGTGGCGAAGCTAGCCTGTTGTCTCTCTTCATTTTACTTATAATTTTCAAATAACATTGAGCAAAAATATGAAAAAAGTATAATGATCAAAAAAACCATTGAAATACTATAATAGCAAAATGTCAACATTAAAAATGTTATTATAGGTAAACCAATCTTAAGATTGTTATTAGGGAGAAGCCACTTGTTAACAGTGCTAGAACAGCAAAAATCTCACAGGAGGAACGGGGACAACCGTCATGCGCACAGGCCCCGAGCAGGCCTTAAAACAATGTGGCGGAGCAGGAGCTGAGGCTGGCACGACGGGCGCCAGACGGCGCGGGTGAGCCGGAACGGGGTGCCGCGGCTCCAGGTGTTGTGTTTAGCTGCCCGCCTGCGGCTGCCGGGGCCTGGTGAATGGTGATGCCGTCGTGCGCGCCGGCATGGGCGCCGCGCGCGCAGCCGGCCGTTGCGGGGAGTTTTTATTCGCGTCCAGATTAGGGTGTCGGGGCGTGCGGCGTCGTGCGCCTAACGTATCAGATTAGGGGCCAGCCAGGGGCAATAACTCGTGCGCCTAACGTATCAGATTAGGAACGGTAGGAGGGGCCGAGCAAAGCAATCATATAGATGCTATACGTTGGACGGATCTATATGCGCATTAGTATATCTGATTTTTGGTTCAGTGACTAGCTAATGAAGCAAATAGAATGAGTGGCTAGCTAATGAAGCATGAGTATATCTTTAATTGTTAAGCCAAACTTTTAGTTATCTTAAAAAAAAAATTTATTGGTAAAGAGGGGCTCCGACCCTCTCTGAATTTAAGGTGTGTTTGGTTGAGCTGTGAGCTGTGAAAAAGTAGCTGTGAGCTGTGAGCTATAAAAAAGCTGCTGTGACCTGTGAGCTGTGAAAAAGCTAAAAAGCTGTTTGGTTGAAACATCTGTGAGCTATAAGTTCTGTAAAAAATGTCTATATTGCCCTTAAAAGCTTATAAGACTGTTTATATATAAAATAACCGTAACACACCATATTGTTCACTGATTCACATGTAAGTTATCATTTTAGAAAAGTAAATTTAATATTTTTTAATTTTACATTTATAATTAATATATGGTCAATATAAATATAAAACATATATGGTTCAAATAATTATTTGTTGTGTCAACAACAACATTGAAGCAAATATAACATATCACACTATACAAAATAGTACCAGCTTTGTACAGCCACGCTGAAATCATTTACTTTGGCCTATTCTTCTTTTTTGACTCAATTTTGTCCTTTTCAACATTTTTCTTGCTTACTAATCACTTTTTTCTTTTCTTAACACATTTTTTTTTCTTACTAGTAGTAATCACTTTTTTCTCCTCACAACGTAATTTTCTCATTTCTGAATCACTTTTCTACTGAGCGTAAATGCACAAGTTGAGAAAAATCTAAACAATAATCACGAACAGCCCAAGGTCCCAACTTCCAAGCAAATCGAAGAGGCAGACCTCCAATCGCGGGGTGGGGAATGGAATAATCGAAGGCGAAGCTCTTGGCACCCGCGTCGCAGCTGGCCAGCTCGTTCCCAGTGCTTCCGAACTATTCAGGTGATGTAGCCGGAGAGCCTCCGGACCTTCCGCGACTTCCCAATCTTCCTATCGCCTGCACTGCCGCGGCTTCGCCGAGCTTCGCCAGCGCGCCAGCCTCTGCTCGAGCTATGCCAGCTCCTCGGCGACGGTCGGCTGCTCGGCGGCGTCTTCCATCTATGCGCGACGACGAGGCTCCGCGGAGAGGAAGGGAGCGGCGAACCTGCACCTGGGCGAGTCTGACACGATGCACCCCAA
Organism: Zoysia matrella; assembly: GCA_001602295.1. Classification (NCBI taxonomy): domain Eukaryota; kingdom Viridiplantae; phylum Streptophyta; class Magnoliopsida; order Poales; family Poaceae; genus Zoysia; species Zoysia matrella. The sequence goes on along the minus strand of BCLG01002586.1, from coordinate 30,317 downwards.
CGCTCGGCGCCCGGCCTAGAAGCGCACCCGAGGCTCCCGGTTGGCGGCGGCATGGTGCAATCTCCTAGGGACGGCGGCGGCGCGGGGTCAGAAGCTGTGGAGAGGGCTGGACCGCGGCGAACGGGATCGGGAGCAGAGATGGGAGCCGAGCCAGAGAAGGGGCGTAGAAAAATTTGCTTCGAAGGGGGATCGAACTGGCGACTCATAACCGATGGCAATGCGGGTAATTTCTCTGAACTTCTCACCGCCAAAGCTCGTGGCAGCAGGGTTCGAGCGGCTGTGAAATTTGTTCTTCGCGGAAGCTGCTTCGACGGAAGAACGCTGGACGCAACACGGGCCTTTGGTTGGCTTTCGGCTTCTTTGGAAGCCACATCCGGTTTGGAAGCCGAACCAAAGGCAGCCTAAGGTAGCTCCGCCGGTGCTTGCGCCTAAGGTCATTGGCTCAGCCACGCCAATGATGCCTCGTGGCATTGTTGAACTGATTCATATAATGTTTTTTTAAGAAATTCTTACTTTCTCCGTTTTAAAATAAATTTATGTTTGAGATGCGTGTCATCTACCTTTAACCAATAATTTTTATAAATTCAATTAACTAAAAAAAACCTACTTTTAGATTGTTCATAAGAATTAATTTCATAATATATATAATTTATATCACTATATATCACTAAATTTATTAAATTAATCAAAATCAATGATCAACATCAAGTTTGACAAAAGCTAGATGTAAACTTATTCTAGCACGGAGTAAGTATTAAGTTACTAAAGAGTTAGCCTATGAGGATGTGGGCTCAGTAACTTTTTTTATAAAAAGATATTTGAAAGATGGCATCAATTCTAATCTTAACCTTTTAGGCGTGGTTTGGTAGGGTTACGCCTACTTCAAATACAGCTTCACCTCTGGCTTCTTTAGAAAAAAAAAAGTTTCTCTAGTTTGGTAAAAAGACTTCTCCCATGACATCTTCTATAAATGTGGATAAGGGCAACATAGACGGAGAGAGCCGGTGAAGCTACCTTTTAGTGGCTCTCTATTTCTCTTCTTATTTTAATACAGATTCACCCTAAAAATAAAGAAAAACAACTCTCTTATACACCATTTGGTATGGCTTCATTTGAAATCAATTAAGAAACCCGTGGAGAAGTCCTGCCAAACGGATCCTCAATAAGCTACTCCCTGAAAAGGTGTCGCAAACACAAACATCACCAAGAGTAGGATCAGATCAAATAAATGCTGACTAAATCAAATGAAAAGGAAACTACTCTGCTCTATGGCCTTCACTGACGAAGCCAGATTCAGCTTCCCTGGTGCACATGCATAAACTGGGTCTAAACTGAATTTCCTCTTAATAATACATAATAAAAAGCAGCTCTCTTTGTTGATGGTGTTAGGAATTGATCTCCACCCGTTTTGACCCAACGGCCTTAATGGGCT
>BCLG01002586.1:15319-28785 GCA_001602295.1 Zoysia matrella | reverse complement strand
TGATGATTTCATTGAGCAGGTGAAACCACCGGTAATAGTGCCTGAAAAGAAGAAATCGCTCTGGAGCAAAGTTAAAAGTGCCACGAAAAACATGGTACGGTAAAATTGTAGAAGTTCTGTTTATCCCTTCTCATTTGAAATCTTGCGGTGATTAAGGTAATTGATGCAAAAAAGAAAGTTGTTCAAAATGATGTAGCATATGAGGATAAGTTCCATTCCATTTTCCATTGTTTACAGTGTGACATCTTTGATCTTGGTGTTAATTATTTTCTGTTGCTACTAAATTGTGGAGAAAATGAGAATTTGACCCATTTCGCTGCAACAGGTTTTGAGGATAAGTAGTGGCCGATTGCATGACTTCTATAAAAAAAAAACAGTTACGAGGCCTCATGTGAATCGGAAGGTACATCTTTTTACTATTGCGTTTCTCCTGTAAGTTCAGAATTATATTGTTACGGGACCTTAATCATCCTTGTATTGCCGTTGAATCTGGGAAGTGTGGTGTGTAACCTTCTTATTTTACTTATCATTTTGCCAATATCAAAGTAGAAATAAAATTTATCAGTGGTTTAACGCAGTTTGTAAAAATGTGAAAATCTAAAAGCCAAAAGGCATAATGTAATTTCCATCTCATTTTAGATCTATTTCTCCGTGTCGGACCAGTATGATTTTAATTCCTTTATTCACGTGTTTGGCGCAGACAACCCCCATGGTTGAAATGCTTGAGCATTATCAGTTTCTCGTAAAGGTTGCCAGAGAACGAGAAATAATCAGTTCGCATGCACTCCTCCTCCATCGTGACTATTCAGAATTTCGGTCAGTGCTTGGAGACGGAGAATGTTTTTACAGGAGCTTCATATTTTCCTACCTCGTAGGTGTTGTCCCACCTTTTCCTTAGCACAGGATGCACGTTTAAAAGGTAACCCCCTATTTATACCACTGTAAAACAGGAGCAAGTTCTTGATAGGCAGGACTGGCACGAGGAGCATCGTCTCCTCGCTGCAGTTAAAGAAGTGGCTAGACAACATGCACGCCTTCCATGGATTTCTCAATTTTCAAAGAAACGCAAGGTAGCTCTCATCTTCTTCACACTTGGCTTTTCTGATCTGAGATAAAATTGTTTAAAGGATGAATTCAAGTCAAATTGAACTGCACCTCAAGAAGACAAGTTCCCTTTCACATAACACCATTAATGTCCTAGCTCCCATTTCCTTGAATCTTCTCTTGTCAAGAAGAAAAAGAAAAAATAAATCACACTACATGCTCACACTGATAATGCATTATTGTTCATTTATACTGCTTCTTAGTGTGGTCATCTGATCCCGAATCATAAATGTTTTCTTTTGTGCTACTACTGAATCAAAAACTTTCTTTCTTAATGACATAAAAATGTTCATACCTTGGAACATGCAATCAGTATTGCGTAATTATTACTGTAACAGATAGTGCAACTTCCAGAAATGCCAGTTCTATGGAGGAGTAATGACTATCTGATTGATTTCGAAAAAAAAATGACTGTCTGATTGTTTCAGGCTTTTAAGAAGATGATAAAGAAAGTAATGAGATGGAAGAGACAAAGCAGATGGAAACCTGTACCAACGACTAACAGGTTTTCTATATGTTTAGTATCTGGAATTATGTCAACTTAAAGTATCTATGCAAATACGTTCCACCTAATTTGAACTTGCACTCTTTTTTCAGCTACCGCAAAGAAAAACTTCTGGACTTCTTCAGCGGGTACCCCACGACAAGAGACAGTGAGTAAAACATAGCCTTGAACCAAGCATTCTTTCCTACTCTTCATACTAGCTCATTCCAACACATTTGTTTGGTCAGTTTTTGCTTTCCTCAGAATGGTAGCAGCTATCTGGATATGTTCACACCAGGAAGAGTACGAACCGCATGTGGTTGGCCTCAGTGCAATTTACACTCTAGAAGACGTCAGTGCCAGAAACACTTTCACCTGTTATTACATATTCTGAACTGCCACTGACAATCACTCTAACTGCACTTTGTTTATTTAAAAACAGTGGTGCTTTCGAGAGGTTATCCCAGAGAGGATCGACACGGACCATATTCAGATGACGGCACTAGTAACCGCGCTTGGGGTGCCCTTGCGAGTGGAGAACCTCTTTGAAGGACGTCGTCATGACCTCTATACTGGCCAAGCCCTTGAAGACAACATGTCTGGTCCTGACCATGAAGTGCCCAGTGTGACCGTACTGTTCACAAATAGCCACTACGACATCATCTATCCCCACCGTCGTGATATGGGTGCGCGGCCATCTATCGATGAAAGCTACAACCAGGTGACAGACCCCGGAGAGAGCTCCACTGCCGCTGGTCAGACTTCAAGTCAACAGATTACCCAGACTGTTGGAGGCAGATTAAGTCAAGAGATTGGGCATGGTGAAAGTTCGAGTTCCGACTCGTGCCGTATGAGTTTGAGTTAGCATTGGAGACTGAGGTTAAAGAAATAGGTATACTTTTTTTTTTTTTTGCGACAGAAGAAATAGGCATACTTGTTCGCTCTTCTGTTGGCACAAAGTATTTTGGTGGTGCCAATTTGGAAGATTAGTAGCTGCTCCGTTGTCTGAAATTTAGTGGACAGGGAAGAGAAACATGTGTTCAAAGTGCTGAGGCGATTGGTTAATTCTTCTGTGAATTTCGGCAACATTCTGTTAACTAGCCTTTTAGCACCTCTTTGCAGCCTAATATTTTGTGAATCATTCATATTACCTTTTTTTTTTCTCATGGGCCTTCTGTGGAGCAACACTTGACTCATTCATCATGTCTGCCTGTTCAAATATGACAGCCTTGAGCTAAAAGGTTCATAGGACAGATTTTCACGTGGGAGTATGATATCTCAGGAATTTAGATGCAGAGAAAAACAGAATAACAACTAGAAAGGAAGGTGCTTCGATAAAGTACTTAGCTTTACTAGTCTGGTTCAAATGAAGTTAGGCTGCTCCAAATTTTATGTTTTCTGTGAAATTAAATTGATTACTCAAATAAGCCCTTATAAATCCTCCTGTTTTTACTGGGTTTTTTTTTTATCAATATTTGGGAAGCTAATATAGTTTGCAAGCGCTTCATTAATGCACTTACAAATTAGTCCACTGGTCAGCACATCACAAAAAAGATGATGACAAAACTCGTACTATTGAGATGTAAATTTACACACCAAAAGATACTGCAGGCGAGGACTTCCTCTCCACACACCACCACTAAAAACTGATGAAATGTCTCCTTCGCTCTCCCCTCAGCTTGGTTACATGAAACTGCTGTACAACACGGGGTTAATTCTACAGCGACCAAAATTTGGAAGCTTCTCCCTGCACCTTTCATCTCTCTCAGCCTTCAGGTTAACATGCATATACTTCTGACAAAATGGAAACGCCCTCTTGTTGCGTTTCCCATCAGACAAAATTTTGCTAGCAAAGTCTTCAGTGACCCACATCATGGAAGTTACCAAGTACAGATTGGGAGACTTGCGAACAAAACCAAAAATGAAGAAAAAGAGATTGGGAGCTGAAAATGGTTGCAAAAAGGTCATAGCTTCAGCCTTTGTGGTCAGCAGTTTGGGTTACTCGGTCTCCTTAGTGGGACCTGAGATGTCAGCTCCATTGGAAGAAGAGTCACCATTGGTCAAGGTTGTCTGGAGTTCATGGTTTTCTTCACAAGAGGTCCGCGATCTGCCAGACCTGGCTCGGATGTTTGTACCCATAGGAAATGGCTCCTGAGATCATCACAACAATAGTACAAAACCTCAATCAGATCTTACGAAGTACTGTTTGTGCAATTACAGAACACCAATCTTTCAAATAAGTAAACATGCAGAGACAAATAAGAAAAGAACTGTGTAGCATATTGGCATTTGGTATGTGTCCCATGTCATGGCCAACGGTGTAAAAGTGCTGCTGAGAAGTATACATGAACAATCTCATTTTCTGGAAATGCAAAAGTGAAAAAAAAAAAAGAAGAGGAAACTGTCTGTTGAAGCTCATACACACGCATGCGCACACAGTGGTGCAAGGGACACATAATGCTCTACCTCCCTTATTCTACTTGAATTGAACCTATTACTATGTTTAGCAAAACAATAATCAGAGTGTCCAGCAATGTAGATGGAGAGCTAGATAGCAGAGGAGCAAAAAAAATAATACAGCACAAAAATCGATTGGCAAAAGGCAGCAAATGAACCTGGTCTCCTGCATTAGGACCATCCGAGTGGAAGAGTATGGGACGGCATCGCTTGTCCTCATTCATCAAACTGGAGTTCTGGAAATGAGCAATAAGGGCTGCCTTTCCTTGGATTCTGGCATAAGCAAGCGATGCTACCTTCTCACTGTTAAATTTCTCCCATTTTTTACCATTAAAAGTCTGAAAAACAGGACAACAGGCTCAGGAAGTGTTAGTTTTATTTGAGCTAGATATCCTACAATATTCGAGCTTGACAAACTGCGTGCATTACTCAAGGCCAAAACAATCATTGACGCCTTCATATAATTAGCACATGATATTTCTATAATTTCCCTCACCTGATAAAATGGGATGATATGCTGAGGACTGGTCATATTGATGAAAGCATAGCCAACATTACATTTATTCTGAAAAGTAGGAGCAATATCTCGCTTAGTAAGGTGAACAGACAAGTACAGTCTCCATGTCCACAAAGCATTGATTATTTAAGATGTAAATTTAAGTACCTTAAAGTCAATTGGCAGGTAAATAAAATCATAAGTCCCCTTATGGTTTTCATCAATAGCAGCCAAAAGCATTTTTGAAGTGTACCTGAAACCCAAATAAGGCAACCAGACATCACCAATTTGTGAGATGTAAAGTAAATGCAGCCTAAGAGGTGATCTGAACCACATACTTATTGGGAATATTCTTTATCATTAGTGTAGTTCGGGCGTCATCCCCTCGCATAATACGCTCAACATCAAGCTCATACTGTTTTTTATTGTCAGATTGATTAGCATTCGAGTCATTTCTACGGCTTCTCATCCGTTCACCAGGTGAATCAAATGATGGAAGGGGAACCATAGGATTCCTTCCATGGAATATAGGTCCCCTCTGCTGAGATGGCACACCAATCTGAGCTGGAGAAACAGTTGTATCCATGCGATTCCCACCAGTTTGAGAAAATAGGTTATTTAACTCCAGAGCATGAAGCTGAGGACTACCGGGAAATCCCATGCTTCCAACACTGCCAGGATGGAAATTTGGTGGTTCTGCCAATTCCGCTCCATAACCATTCCGTCTGTCCCAAAGAGACGGATTGATTGCTGGCGCCGAGCCAACATGATGATGGTGCATGGGGAGAACATTCTCAAGCATCTGCGATGGTGCTCTTGGAACTCCATGCATTTGGGCAGGAGGGCGAGATGGAACATTGTTTGCATAGGGTCCTGGACTTTGCCACAGCACAGGAGAATTGGAATGGCGATGGAAGTTAGAATTGTTCCACATGAACTGGTGACTATGGAGAGGACCACTTCCACTTCTTGAAAACCCAATCCCTGTGGGAAACATGATATATGCATGGCAGGTAAATAACAGATATCAATATTCACAAAATTTAATGCTCAATTGCCCAATCTTGATAAATCCAACATCTATATTATGAAAAGCATGTATGCTTACAGAATCTAATAGTGGCAATTAAGATATTAACATTTACCTCCTTCGCCTGCACGATCAAATGAATGTCCATTTAGGTTGCCAGAACCCAGTTTTTGGAGATGCCGGCTATCCACTGCTTCAGCTGTTCTCGAATTGCTATTAACAGCAACAGGTGCCATAGTGCTTAAATTGTAAGGAACCCCGTTGGTGGCTCCATTATGAACTTCAGGCAAGGAATGATGGATAGCACCCATGCCTTGAAAACCATAATTCATTTGACCATTCACCCGACCAAGTGAGTGGCTTAGCTCACCAAGAGAAGCCTGACTACTGTGAGTTGCCACAGATGCAATTCCAATGGGAGAGGACAAACTTTGTGGTATTGTAGAGGAAAGGCCAGGAAAAGACGCCTCTCTGAATGGGCTCATTGATGAGAGATGTCCAGCATGCAAACCATGAGTACTTCCATTTTCAAGGCCAGAAGACTTGACTGTTGCCATATTAGATGAACCTTGAAGAGCAAGCATGCATGTTAGGAAATGCAACTAGTAAAACAAAGCATATGAAATGATATACAAAAAATCACCATACCAAATGAAGATATTGGAGGACTATTTGTGCTTGGACTCCCTAGCTTAAACACACCAAACTCGTCCTGCCCCAACTCCTTATGATGCGCTAAACTGTTGTAAAAAACAATAAAATCCATGTCAAAGAAGAGACTGCAAACAAAAAAAATCATCCGTCATGGTTGAAGGTTTAGTAAATCAGATGAGTCAAGACAAGAAATCTGATGCATCACACAAAAGTTGTTATTAGGGGTGTAAAAAGGTGCACCTTAGGTTATCCTCCGGACCTCTTTAGTTCAAAAAAAGGAACTACTTTTTCAAAAGTGGAGGGGATTTGAAAACTTAGTACATTTTCTTGAAGTAGATAGGTTTAGAGGGTATCCTTATAGTCACTCTATTACAGCCCTAGTTGTCATTATTCTCCAAAGACAAGTGACTAACATAGTAATATCAACTAATCGAAATGGGTTCAAATAAATATTCCTTTACGCATCTAAATGTGGATGCAAGGAAAAAAATTAAGGTAACATGAAAAATATGTTTCAATATTCCCACAATATGCAAAAAAAAAAATATCCATGCATGCAAAGAAACACCAGAGCAATGTTGAAATCTCTGGAAGAGATTTTATGACAGGCAGAGAAAAGAAAAAAATAAAGTTGGCTTAAAAACATGTGTGCAATACTGGGTGTCCCACCATACAGAAATATCTCCACATAACCACTGATCAGTGAACTATTCAGCTTAGACAAAAGAAGCTCCACTCAAAAATGGATATGGTCAGCAAATGGATCTAAAGTACTCGGAGAGTAAAGAAGTAATGATAATAAACTACGTGAATAAAAATCATCATTAACACTTAATGTGACATACCGTCTAGTACCACCAAGACCAATGGCCTCCAGATTAATTTTCTTGCCAGCAAGATCACTCCTTTTTAAAGCACGGACAGCAGCTTCAGCTGCTCTGACATCATAAAACTCTATTACTTTATGATGCCCCTTTTGCAGATTATCTCGAATCTGCAATTCAAATTTAAGATATTTTAGTCCTAATCATAAACTAATTATTACAACTAGATATATCTGGTTAAAGACATTTTAGTTATAATTCAGAGTATATACCTCCTTGATTTCACCATAGTCACTAAAAATCTGATGGAGATCTTCATTTGTTACGGATGGGTCAACATTGAATACTACAAGCAGTCCCTGGTTAATATCCTTCTCAGTAGGATTGTCCTAGTAAAGAAGTGAAATAGCATAAGCCCTACTAAACAGAAAACTCCAAACATCATATACCCTTGCTAAGAACAAAAGAATGTGTTCCAAATATCAAACTAGAAAGACATAGATAATGTGGTCTAACCAAATTTTGATCATGTGACTACCTTTGGAATGGAGTAATGTATGTCAAGTTTTCTACGTCTGAGAGGCGTGTTCTGAAGTTCCCTCATGGCATTTCGTGCTGATCTTATGTCGTAGTATGATATCATCACAAAACCACGATGTTTACAGGCAGTATAAAGGGTGTGTATTTCACCATATTTCTGTAGGAACGAGTAAATGGTGTTCAAAACCAAAACCAGTAAACAAGAACAGTAAGATGTCTACAAGATGGATAAAGCAGCTCTTAACAAACCTCAAATAGGAGCTTCAGTTCAGAATCCTCGACGTTGCTATTAATGTTTCGAACAAAAAGGGTTCTAGAAGGGTGCTCTCCATATGGGTGTTCACCATTCAAAGAGCCGTTTAGCAACCCACGCCCATCATCAATTCCACCGTTTAGTTCTGCCAATTTCTTATTTTCACCAATTTCCAGTTCCATCCCACCCCCAGTGTAGAAGATATCATCCTCAACATCATCACCATTGTTAGCATTGCTTGTGCGTCCAACTTCATCAAGAACACCTGACAGCAAGTCGTCATCATCAGGAAGCAGGTTTCCTATTATTTGGGCCTCAATTTCTTCAGTTAACTCAAAAGGCTCATCATCAACATGATTCAGATCAACCTTTTCAGCATGTTGATGAACAAGGACACTATTGGATGCCAGTCTCACTGCAGATGAAATATAGAACCTGTTAGCAGACACTAAGTACAAACCATATAGTGCTTATTACAGTAATATAATGACTGAGTAAGAGCTCTTAACAGCTTAATATTTCACAAAATACCCAAAAAGATGCATAAATACGATACCAAAGTGAATGGATTCTTTCGGTCAATGGAAAGAAAAGGAGATAAAGGAAGCAAGATTCTCACAAAAAATAAGAAAAGAAATCATTTCAATTTTTTTCAACCCTTAAATCTATTCACTTGTCTTCTTTTTTGTACTTTTATTCCTTTCTCTTAATTTATTAATGGCACAACTATACAGTGTCATGAAATTATCCATCACAAACAATTCATGAGATGGTACAGTTCATTGCAATTTCTAATGAGAGTGAACATGTTCATGCCTCAGAAAAAATATAGTACTCCGACCAAACATAATGCAAGTGCTGGAGCAAACTGACTCACATTTTTTGTCAAAAATTTCTGACAGGGAGCTTGAAAAAAGTCCATTCTCATTGAATGCCTCATTTGGATTAGTCCTCCTTCCATCAGGAAATAAAGCTCCTGCCGTTAAGGATGAACCTGATTGGCACTTAGAGATTTGATCCGCTCTCCACGGAGATGGCGGCAAGTTAGCGAGTCTCTCTTGACCAAACAGCTTGTGCTCGAGGCTAAACGCTGTCTTCTGGTCCCTAGACTTGTATTGTTGCACTAGTTCTGGACGACTCACGATTTTTGTCCCAATAGGTTGCGGCTTTTCAAGGGGAGAAGATGCAAGTGACTTGCTTCCTGGCAATAATGGAAACAGATCTTGTTTTGAGAAGCCTTCATGATAATGAACAACAAAATTAAACAAGCATATATTGCTTATGGATGGAACAAAACCTATTTATAACATTTGCCAAAACTCCTTTTCAAATAAAGGTGATTACAGAACAACAAATTTGATTAAAACTTAGAGAAAATATAAAAAAATTGAACTTGAGAAAAATCCTTTATACCGCATCCAAACAGGGGTTAAGCTGCAAGGAAAGTCTCCTGATCCTCAGGTATTGTCTATTCATGCACACAAAAAAACTGCAACTCTATACATCATCAAATGCCCCCTATAACCATTAAGATTGTGGCTAAAAGGTGTCCTAACAAAGAAATGAAAGAGAAACTAATTCAGTGTGAATGGAATGAACATCAGCACTCACCTATGTGATGAGGCAATGATTCTGGCTTCCAAAATCCAACTTGCCTCTACAAAGATTAAAAAAAAAGGACAATTACAGCATGCCACAGTGATGAAGAATAATAACAAAGCCAACAATGAAGACAACACGAATGCCGAGTATTAAACATGACGAGCTCAAGAAGTCATCGGTTCCCATAGCACAAGCAGACCAAAAGAAGAAAAATAAGGAGGTGCTAGAACTCAGCAATTGCTGACGATTACCTCTGTGGGGAGGCGAATCTCCTCCGAGAAGGAAGATGCAGCCACGGTGGGATTGTTGAGCGGTGAGAAATGGCGTCTCTGATCCATGCCTTGAGATGGCATCCTGCAGGCGCCCAAGATCATTGAAAAAAAGTTACACGTAGGACCCAGCAAGTAGAAACACTTCATGCACAGTAGCTCAATTTTTCAGAATCAAGGTAAAATTGATGGAATTTAGCCTTATCACGCATGAAGCTTTGGAGAACAAATATAAACAGCGCAATCGTGTGAGCAGAAAATAGGAATCAACAGGGTCCCAGAAAGGGGGCGGCAGAGGAAACTGGAATTTAGATCTTGCAAGCTTCTAAAGTCAAATCACTTCAATTAGAGAGCATAGATTTGAGAAATCAGAGCAGGAATCCCTCAAAGTCCTGCGAGAAATGTTTAATTTCCCCAATAAAACAGCACAGAAGACGTGGAATTTAATGCGCCTCGGGCTCCACGAGTTCCAAACAGGCAAGTACCTTGTGATCAAAGAAACCAAGAAGATAAAAACAACGAATTCCGCGCGGCCCGAGCTAAATCGCCTCGCTGTGCCCAAAATTGAAGTTCGGATCACACCGAGCGAGCAAGGAAACAGAATAAACTTCTAAAAATTTCCCCAGACTGAAACGTCCCGAAGGAAAGGAAAGCAAAGCAAAGCACGAAAAGCAGCAGAAGAAGAGCTAGGCCTCACCAGATAGGCGCCCACGGCCGCCTCCTCGTCTTCAGAGCCCAAGGCTGGGGCCAATTTCGCTAGCGGCGGCACCAAGCAGAGCAGCTGCCCCCATGCCCCGCGACGAGGCCCCCCCTTTTTCCGAGAGCTCGAAGACGGGGGGATCACGCGGCCCGACCAGCGCCCCCGGCCCCCAATGTGACGGCGGGACCGAGCAGTCCCGCCCGCGGGCGCGGCGAGGGGGAGAAGCTTCAGCGGCTACCTAACCCTAGAGAGACGCGCCAGCAGCGAAGACGACGAGGAGACGCCTCCGACCGCCGGCCCCCATTCCCGGTTGCGCACGCCCCCGCCCCACGCTCCGCCGCCTCTGTGTGTGCCCGCCGGAGGTCTTCGCCGGAAGCCGGGTCCGGCAAGGTGGTGGGTGGTGGTGAGACGAAGCGGAGACGAAGGCGCGAGGACGGGGGAACGGCAACAACGTACCCAAACGAGGCCGCGCCGAGACAGGGGGGCGCCGGTTTATACCAGGCCTCCCCGGTGACCGCGACCGCGGAGCACGGAACCGCGCCGCGAGGGGACGGTTCTACCTCTCTGAATGACGTGTACGGGTCAGGCGTTGTGGGGTCGTCGTGTCGGTCTGGATGACTGGAACGTGGGTCTATAATGTCAGTGAGTGAGAGAGAGAGAGCGGTGTGGGGGAAGGGCGTTGCCTTAAATTTGGGTGGTGGGAGTTGTGGCCTTGCGGGACGCGCGGCTTTGGGCTTTGAGTTGGTTAGCTTCGGACAGGGAGAGCATCCGGACCTGAGTTGCTTGCGCCGGAGATATGGATGGTTCTTTGGATTACGTTATTTTACTTTCCTCTTTTCAGTTTCAGTTTCTGTGCAGGATTCACTGCTCTGTGAAGTTGAACACGAACTTTCTCAGTAATCCACCCAAGTTTCGAATGCGACACTTTGAAAAAATATGGATACTACCGTGTACTCCTATGTTTCAAGCATAATTTCCTCCCAAGTTTTCAGATAAGTTCACGTGAAATGTTTAAGATGCTTCACCACTCATTTTCACTGCGATAGTAAAACGCGGAAATAGAGCAAAGACGCGCGATAGACAGTGCAATCTTATTTTAGCCTCTGGTATAGAGCAGGACTACTCGTACTACTCCAGAATACGCCACCGCTTGTAGAGCTCTACGTCTACGCCACTGCCGCGCCGGGCCAAGGCCGAGCGGAGCAGGTTCATTCAACGGCGGAGCGCGCATGGATCCAGCGAACCCATTCCCATCCACACATCCTCCGCGACGCTAAACCAGCAACCGACTGATGTGGATTAGCACCACCACCATTAGCACACTGTCGCATCAGGGATTCAGCTCTAGCGCTCAACCAACCAGTATTACTCTTCCGTCGACCATATTTTGCTGCCAAGTGTTTGTTGATGAGCGTCTGCGTGGGTTGATCTTCGTCCACCGGTTGCAAGACGGCGGGGAAATATCTGGTGAAATATCTGTTCCGTGTTACAGTAGTAAGTACAGCAGAGAAATGTGTCCCCTTCAATTTCTTCTGTGGCAGGCTCTCTGCCGCAGTAGTGGTGTACCAGTACTAACGCTGGAGTACTAGTAGCCGGTAAAAATACACAATAAATAAACGGAAATGTAAAAATACCACATATACGTACAGGAATCTGTTGCAGGTCTCTCTGTGTCATCCTGTGCAACAGTGGAGAAAACGGAAGAAAAGGCCACCTGACACCGCATCTCTCTGCGGGGGCTGCTCAGTCCTCAGTTGGGGCATGGGGTGGGGGCTCATGGCCCGGCGCCGAACCTATCAGAACGAAAAGATCACCGATGCCGCTATCCACAGCCTCGTTGTTGGCGTCGAATCGATTTTCTTAGGATTATCCCCACCGATCCGCCGTCGTCACGTGACTCGCCATGCATCCATCGTATACGTCCTTGCCAAGGACCAACAAGCCGGAGTACTATCCTACAGTAACAGTAAAAGGGAGTGAAAGAGCTCGGTGAAGCACGTTCTGACTTGCAGGTCCTGCTGAGCTCTGCGTGATGTCAAAAGAAAGCTTAAGATAACACTGATCTTACTGTACTCGTTTAACACCTGGGACGTACACTGATCTTGACATGAAAAATTACTCTAAAATCTGGGAGGCAGTGCTGATCTTGACATGAAAAATACGGAGTACGACCTGTCCGGGAGGATCACATGCGCGTCAGGTTGGTGGTAGGTTAGGAAACCCAACAAGTGAACAGCAACTCTCTCTCTCTCTCTCTCTCTCTCTCTCTCTCTCATAGTAGGAGTATTTGTTTTAGCAACCACAGCGGCGTTTGCGTGGAAGCGACAACGCTTTCGGCGTGGCGACTTGATTAGCCGCTAAACCTGGAGGGAGAGTTCCACACCGCCGATCATCCGGACGGAGGAGACGGGAGGGGGGGAGGGGGTGCTAGCTTGCTGGTTTATGCAAAGACGGCGCCTGTTCTTCATCCGGCTGCCGTAGTTAGGAAGTAATCTTCCTCATTCACAGGTGTTTGGACTTGGCCGCACGTTTAGCATTTCGTGCGGGGTAACCCAATCCATCAACATACACGAGCCGAAGCAAAGAAGCCAAGCAAGCGCCCGGGGCGGACCGTGGTTTAGAAGGCAAAGGAGCCGCCGCTGTTAGAAATTGATCTCCACCCGTTTTGGCCCAACGGCTTTAATGGGCCCTTGACCTAATCGCGCCCTGATCGGGGGCGTCCAGCCCATTATGGCTGGTGGGCCCCTGTCGCCAGCGCCACAATAAATAGAGGTGGGGGGCCGGCCGGAACTCAGGACCTAAGTTCATTCGTACCGCCGCACCCCACCGACATCCCAAAACCCGATCTGTGAGGGAGCGCTGTGCCGACGGGAAGCACCACCGCCACGACGACCACCGCCACCGAGAGATCGACGACGTCGCCGTGACTCCAACGGCACTGCCCTCTCCACCGACCGACGCTGCCCAAGTGCAGAGGACCGCACCGACAAAGGGCAGATGGCCGGATCGTCTTCCTCGACTCCGGCGACCGGATCCGAAGGTATTGACCACCT
>BCLG01002585.1:23702-70011 GCA_001602295.1 Zoysia matrella | reverse complement strand
GGAGGATGATGAGGACATCACTTCCACAGACACAACCAAACCAATTGCACAAGAAGGACCCATGACACGAGCTCGAGCGCGTCAACTTAATTATCAGGTCAAGTCATTTCTCACTGTCTATAGTAGTTCTTCTCAGAATGAGGTACTACTAAATCCTTGTGGTGATTTTGTTATGATTAGGAACATGGGAGGAGCACCAAGACCATAAAGCAGGATCGGACCATCAATCAGGGCTGGATTGTTTCGGTCACAACTTTTCACTTCGGATGTTGTTGAAGGCAAATGAGTACTCATAGGAAAGATCTCAAAGTCTACTTTCAGATGGGTCCAATCTCAGCTTCAAACTCCTCTAGACGTGATCAAAAACGTCAGAAAGCCGTTCGGACCTCCAGTCATGGGCTGAGGCCCATTGTATCCAGTTTTGCCCATTAGGGGCCCTCTCTAAGTTAGGGTTTGAGTCCCCTCACGCCTCCAGGACGTCTTCTCACTATATAAACCTGTGGCAGCCGTCATTTGAGGGTGGGTTTTGTTCAGATGCAAGTTTAGCCTTAGCTACTTCCTTGTAAACGCGTGTGTCGACGAGACCACCCGATTTGCTTGATTCAGAACCCTAATTTCGTGATTATATCCAGATCTGTGAGTTGTCTACCTGTTCATCTTGTTCTTGCTTGTTCTCGATTGCTCGCAGGTTCAGGGTTGTTCTTGGCACAGCAAGAACAACAACAAATCGGAGCCGGTGTACCTGTTGCTAAGGCGCAGCAACCCTGTTGGTTGTTGTAGTCGGACAGCCAACGTCGAATCCACCCCAAATCGAAGCTATCCTCCTCTCATCGAAAGATCGAGATCAGCCCCTGCCATACCAATCTCTATCTCTAGTCTTTACTCCTAAAAAAACAGGGTTTTTTTTTCTACGTACACCTGGTAGAACGTCTTCAACAAAGATGAATTAGACTTAATGCACATGAAAAAATATATTCAGAGTTATAATTTTTTACAAATCTAACAGATGAAATCTCTTTACAGACACCCCTTACAAATCTAACGGACAAGCTCCTCCGGATCTCCCGAATCATGAGTCCACAAGGATCTTTATTATTATTAACAAAATACAACTATCCGAAATAAATATATGAAATTTTAAAAAAAATGTTGGAAAGTTGTTTGGAAAACATGCCGGTGATGGCAACATGGTCCTTGTTCTGTTACTCGCGCTACGAAAGTGGCCATGCAATGGAAAATTGTTAGAATACAACGTTGCCACGATGTAGAGATAGGAGCATTATTTTTCTCCTTAATCTCTACGTAAGATGTTTAGACGCTGTGAAAAATAGACGTAGATGGAGTGAGTAACAAAATACAACTAGCTGGAATTAATATATAAGATCCAAAGAAAGTTGTTGAAAAAAATTCATTTCAAATCATCCGGCAAATCATTTTTCACTGCTATCATCCATCCACTAATTTATAATGAAAAATAAGAAATTTTAAATTTTAATATTAATATATTATTTATATTAAATTAATATTTTTTATACCGTAGCGTTAGCACGAGTATCAATACTAGTACTCTTTAAAAAGCACAGTTTTTTTTAGGTACACACGACAAAATGTGTTCAACAAAGACATGTTAGACTATTTACACACAGAAAATACACCTAAAATTATTTTTTTATACAAATCTAGCAGATGAAAGCATAGACACCTCTTACAAATATGAAGAATGAGCTCTTTTGATCTCTCAGATCTTGAGCCCACACGGATCATTTTTAGTTAACAAAGCACAACTACTTGAAACAAATATATGAGATCCAAGAAATGTTGTTGAAAAACAAAACAAATTCATTTTAATATTAATATATTATTTTTTACGTTAATATTTATTTAGATCGTAGCATTAGCATGGATATTTGAACTAGTATGTGTAAAATTATCAGTCGTGTTTCAAACATCTTTAATTGTATTTTCATATTTTTTTAATAAAATGGATGGTAAAAGATCACGAAGTCAACGGCGCCGAGCGCGGCCCGTCTGATCCAGTTCACCCTTGGCGCCGGTCGGGAGATGTTGGTTAGCAACCTCATAGAGTCATGGTCCTCATCCACTTGTCGAGTCCAGACATCTCTTGTTCCTACGAGGAAGCTTCATTCTTCTTTTCACTCCATGGCGCCTCTGAACAAGTCAGCAAAAAACGAAGGGAAAACAATAAGCAATTAAGAAATGCCAGCGACAATGCACAAACGCTAGAGCAGAAGCAACGCGTCGTGCGGTTGTTGGAGCGTGGGTTGTCCTCACTTCCATTTGTCCCAGCGTGCGACAAATTGAATTATGAACATATATTTTGTTGTTGATTGGTCCGGCCATGTGCTGTATGGGAATGAAGGGATCTTTTCGGTTAAACCGAAATGGATCAGTTTTAGGGAAAATTCAGAAAAATTGAAAATCTAAAAAAATTTAGAAATCATCACTAGGTTTTAAATAAAATCGTTTGGTAATTATACTGAAAAAATAAAGAGAATGGTTTACAGTAGTACTTCAACCGTTTTTGACTGTTTTCTCCAGATACGGCGCGGGGCGACCAGAACACGAGGTAACTGACTCCTATGTCTACCCGTCGAATGCGTCCAAGGTGCCACCCGTGTTGGTCTTAGGCTGCACGATGCGGACTCCAGATACGGATCCCCCAATACCCGTGCTGGCTTCTGAAGTCACGACTCCAGATACGGATCCCACGAGGCACATGAAAGCATCCAATCCTTATTCGGTCTTTTTCTCTTTCGTGTCCGTTAACCGCATTTGCTTATATCCTTATTTATGAGGTTTCCACCTCATTACATGCACTAAGAAAGTACTCTCTCTCCGGTCACACAATAAAAATAGTTAGGCCATAATTTCAGATTAAAAAATGATTAATTAAAAGTTAATTTTACTTTTTTACCCATATTAAATAGCGTGCGGACTGCATTGGAGCAGACAAACAGCTCTCCATCTACCTGGTTGCCTATGCCCCTTGTCGAGCACCTTCCCAAGTTCGAATCACAGCTGCCGCATGGTTCCGTTTTTTCCTCTGGAGCTCCGTCGTCGCTTAGCATGCTGTGCGCGGAGATTGAAGATGTCATTAATTAAGGGCAGCAACGTCCTTAGCTGCTAAAAAAAACACAAAACGACTGGATTTTTTATACTTTGTGGAAGACCCCAGACCGACTTGTTTTGTTGTACCGGTGGGAGTACTCCTACTACCCTAGCAGTTAGTAGTAGCAGCCAATAGCAATAGACTATGCAAGCTTGCCAGTTGGCTCGAGCTAAAATTATGCTGACGACTCATATGTGCGTGTGAAAGCCAGCATATGTGCTGACCTCATCTCGCGAACACACGGGAGGAATGCAAGAGCGGGAGAAAGTGCCACGAAGAGTCCCGTGATGAAAATACGATATACAATTAATTCAATATCAAATCAACATTATTAGAACCGCAATTAATCGGTCGCGATGCTAAATATCTGACCGTTCTTGCACTGCTTGCCGTACAGTCGTAGTTGCCCAAGAAGTAGGGGCGGCCCTCCTTGAGGAGCATCACGGCGACGGTGATGAGAGACGGCATCCTTGCTGAACTCTGTCGCGGCGGCGGACCACTCGACGGTGTCCTCGAGGCCAGGCTCGAGGCGTACTAGTTGCGCGCAGCTCTTGAATCCTGGTTAATTGTTTTGGTTACAACTCCTTTAGAATTTTTTCTTAAAAAAAGGTTTCTATAGAAAAAAATTTAAATTATTTTTCAAAATGGTTTTTTATTATGGTTCTAATGTATAAATGATTTCTGTAACTATTTAGTAGCTAGACTTCTTATATATTCAGAGCAAAAGTAATTTGAGAATATCCCGTAGCACATCGAGAGCTGTGACTTTCGATTATTACTCCTATGGCTGCAGCAGCGGCAAGCCACTGGCCAGCTTTCTGGCGGCCAGGCTTACGAACGCGCCCTATAAACCGACCATCCAACGCATCGTCTTCCTCATCCCTTCTTCTCGCTCTCAAAAGAAATCGAATTGGTGTACGCCAGGTCGGAGAGCGATTGTGCGGAGATGGCTCAAGGACGCGACGGCAAGGGGTTCGGCGCTTCGACCCCGCCAAGGTGCACGACAACTCAGAAGAGGTCGCGCCGCCTTCTCGCCCGGAAGGCGGACGCGGCGGGGAGCTCGTCGATGACTTCCACTTCGTCAAGGTGCGCGACAACGGACAACCTCGTCGTGTCGGTGCCGCTGCCTCACCCAGAAGGCCAGAAGGGGAACGCGGCAAGGGCCTACTACCTGACGGCCTCAGAGCCTTGCACAAACTCTTCAACGCGCAAGCCGTCGATGCTGGCAATGGATACTTTTGGAACCGAAGATCGACGGAAAAACACAGATAATTTACGACGGCGAACCCTACGCCTGCAACCGCAACGGCAACACACATCGGAACTCACTGTCTCGGCTCACACGTACATGACGCTTACAACCCATTTTATAGCCTGGAACCGCAGCCCCTCATGCAACAGCTTCTCTGATCTTCTTGCGCACGAATGCTTCCTGTCCCTGAGTCTCCGAACTCCTCGCCACAAGCCGCTGCTCTTCACGGGAATTCGTTCCAGCTTGACCACGTACCCCGCTGCATGCCTGCATCAACGCCCAAAGACCCGGCCACGACCGGCTCAGCAGCCATGCACATACGCACGCCACTGAACATGCACTCACGTACACGACCACGTCAAGTTTATTCCTAACAGGTACGAGTTCGACGGCTTCGGCAAAGCTGATCCCGGTGGCGGGACTCATAGTCATGGCCTCCTCCGCTTCTGAGACTGGCACTACTGGAAATCGCAATTTCTTTGACGGTCAGTAATAATATTGACGGTAATTGTAAAACACACAGGAAAATACTATTTTACTGTGCATTTCTCGATAACCATGAGAGAAATTATATTTCCCTAGAGTTTCCCCGAAATGCTCAGGGAAATTCAAAGTATTCTTTCGGTTGACCTAAAACACACAGGGAAAATGCAGGCAGAAAAAATTTTCTTCCCTTCTGTGATATTTGTGTCCGCGCCTAAAAATTTCCTTCCCGCGAGTTGATTGCCTTACCCGCGCGTGGCTTTCTTTTCTTTTACACCAATTCCTTACCCTAACTAAAATTTGTTATCTGCCTCTGGCTCCAACCTCACTCCGGGCGTAAAACCCGAACCCAAGGACTGAACCGAAAAAAAATTCGAAACCGAACCCGTAATACCCGAGTCAGATTCTCGGGTTTGATATCTGAAATCCCGAATATATCCGGTGGATTCGGGTCGGAGACTTCGGTACCCGAAATCACCATTTTACCCGAAATAATGGAGCCCACGCTTGTATTCAGCCTAGCCCACTAAGGAAGACCACTGAACCCTAACTCCTGACCGAAGACAAACACCCCTCACGCACGGGCGCAGCCGCCGCACCCCTCAGGCACTCACCACTCACCAGCTCGCCTTGCAGGACTCCCACGGGCCGCGGGCACCACCACCTCCACCGCCAGTCCGCCACCGCCTACGGCCCCTGCGCCGGCGTCACCGGCTACCTCCCCACCACGCTGGCGCGCGCCACGGCTCGGGCTCCCGCAGCACCCCAGTCCCCAGATCCCGGGTCGCCAGGCCTGCCACCCCACCGCGCGCGTCGGCGCTCCGGCACCCCAGTTCTCGGTGCCGCGCGGATCCAGCTCTCGGGAGCGTCAACCGTCGGGGCAGCGCTGCAGATCCGCCACTGCCTTGGAGTCCTGGACTGCGACGCGCACCAGCCACTGGCTCCCTGGACCGCAACGCCGCTTCTTTCAATGACAACGGTAGTAACTACGGAGAAATCGTACTGTGTGTTGTTTGGATGATTTTTGTATAGATTTCTTTGATGAATCGTTCCATAATTTTATTTCTCATAGAGTACACATTCGGTGTGTTGGGGGAAAACGGGTTACTCGAAACCCGAACCCTATATTTCAGGTACCCGAAAAGTGGGGTACCCGAAATTTCGGGTGCTGAATCTCAAAACCTGATTTTTATAAAACCTGATCGATCCCATTTTTCGGGTTTACCCGAAATCCCGGAGTGACTCCAACCTCAGAAGCACGTCTTACCGTCTTCATGTTCCGATAGGAGGACAGAAATAAGATAATAAAGGTGTCCATTGCTTTTGCGATTTCGAGACGTATGTATCATTGTAGTCTTATCTTATCAGATTATGTCAAAGTACAAATGATTATGATTATTGATAATAACTATAAATAAACCGGTATGTCCGAGGGAATATCACGACTTGGATAGACAGAGAATAAATTTATTCTTTATGATTATCGACAATAACTATAAATAAACTAGTACGTCTGAGGGAATATCGCGACTTGGATAGACAGGGAATAAATTTATTCTTCGGCATCGACGTGATATTACTTTAAACGATGGGTCACCTTTGTCCTTGTCACATCAAAGCAGTCAATTAAAGATATAATCTTTTTTTAAGGGTCAAATTGATTAAACGATACAGAAAGACCAATCAAATATTACGCAGCTACCTTCATCTCAGGGCCGAAAGATACACCTTTTAAAATCGAAGCTGATCAACCTAAAAGACCAGATATATAGTCGTAGTTATCTCAGAGCGCAAAAGATATGGATCTTGAGAGTCCAACAGATGCATCGCTGCCAAATTCTTCCTACTGTCAAACAGAGGTATCAGCTAAGGGGTCAGATGCATCGCCGCACCCGTCTCAGAAGTATCAAGAAGAATCAATAGAAAATAGCAAAACATTTTTAGCTCCTGCACAAATCCACAGGCAAATTGCCTCATATAAAGAGACTTCTTTCGAATAAACATTAAAATATTTTGATGCGAGAGATTGAAAAGAAAGAAGTTATCCGTTCAAAAGGAATCAACAAATAAACAACAGGGAAGGAAGATAGAAAATTTTATACACGCGCTGATTTACAAATGAAACCGAATGCTCCAATATGACGTAAAGAAGATGTGCCTGAAGGATTTGTCAATGGCAAGCCATTTCTGACGTCAGTATAATTTAATAATCTACATTTTCTTATTAGAAGATTACATGACTAGTACATAGTGGCGAGTTATTTGGGGATTAAAAATGTTCTATTTCACGTTTCGAAGAATGCATTTTAGAGTGGTGAGAAGACACTATTGTTTAGTTTTGAAGATTCATGCCTTATGTTTCGGAAACAAAGACTCGACGTCAACCTCATCTTTGTGTGGTGCCTGTAAATTTATTCTATCATTATCTATCAAGTTTACATTTGTTAATATTCATGTACTAATCATTAGTGCATTTTATATGCAGAATGGTATGTCTAGATGATAAAAAAATTGAAAAGAGTAAGATTTGGTAATCTTGATCTAACTAAGATTTTCGAGGTCAATTTTACCGTGACCCTGGATAAAAATTCAAAGATGTACAAAGATATGACAAAAAAAAAGTTCAATGCAACAAAGAAATAAATGACTCGGCAACGAATGTTAGAAGTGGCTGTTTATATAGGAAGGGCGATGTATAACTTTATCGGCGATGGCGAGACCTGACATATGGGCCCCTTATAATTTTAAGTAAGTTTCATTACTATTCTTATCTTATTTTGTTAAATTAATTAAATCTAACATTTTTGTTTGTGGGTACAGTGACCACTATATTTGTTTGTTTATACAACCGAGAGAGGCCAAAGGAGTGGTACTTGACTCACTCGATTACCCAAGCTACAGTTATAAAGATTTCATCAAGATTTTCAATAAGTATGTGTATTTTATATGTATTGTCTATAAAATACTCTTTACATTGCATTCATTGTAATTTTGAAATTCTTGTTTCATATGTGTAGTGCTTATTTGTTCTATATTAAACTTAGTGGGATACATTCTGATGGCAAGAAAAAACTAACTCTACGAACCAACTATCCGGTAACACAAATAGAAATATACTTTATATATATGTTAATAATTTTAAATTTTGGACTAATCTAGTTTATTTTTTTTCCAGTGTCATAAACAACCTCTTGGCTCCGTACTTTGTGGATATTATGTATGCGAGTATCTTAGGATCACAGGCCAATATAAAGTGAATTGTGAAGATGTAAAAAAAATAATTATATTTGTTAACCGCATGTACTTAATTTCTTTTATCAATGTTATATGTTTATTATATGTTCATTTGCAGTGTCCTAACATCGGTTATGAGTGTCCTTGAGGAAGAGACATGGAGCGCAATGGTGTTAAAAATGTCCGAAGTGATATGCGTTACTTCATTCAACGTGAGATTTGTCATCAGAATGGTGAATTCTATGAAAAGCAAAACAACGAGTTATCGAACTATATACATCTTTCTTTTTATGATAGACTTAGGCTATTCTAGATGATCGAGGCGATGTATTATGTAGATGCTAGATCACTTTTATCATGTTTTATAATATACATTTGTTTGTTGAAAGTTTGATTTGTCTATGTAAATATTTTGTATGAGTTATGTATTTGATTTGTCTATGTGAATATTTTGTCAAAGTTATGTGTTAAATATGTGAGTTCAATTTATAATTTTGACTTATATAATAATAATAATTATTATATATTAAATTAATATAAAACACCAATGCAGACGGTTGTTAAAAAAACCGTCGAACACTACTAACATCAATCCAGGCGGCTGATGTAACCAACCGGCTGCATTGTAGCACGTATTTGCAGGCCGTTAGCAGAACACGCCGCCTGCATTGTAGCCTGTAATGCAAGCGGCTGCACTACGGCTACTTAATGCAGGCGGATTTTTTTACCCTTCACCTGCATTAGAAACTGTAATGTATGTGTTATAAATTTCGCGTGGGTAAATGTTTTATTATTACAGGCTATTGAATGTCGATATTTTAAAATTTCGCCTGCATAAATAAGTTTAGAACCGTTCACAGAAATCGTTTTTGTTGTAGTGTCATATTGTACTGCGACCACGGCAACACCATCACTCAGGCCAACCAGAGCCCCCTCCCGGTGGCGGGACTCATCGCCGCCTCCGCGGCTGTGACTGGGCTCGCCGGCGGCACGAACTCTCCGGCTGTGGCGTTCGGCATGCTCGCGCTGCTCATAGCAGGTCTGTCAGTGGTCCTCGCGTACGTGCGCCGCGCGTTGCCGGCCGCCGTATCTGATGACGCGGCGCTGGGCGAGGTATGGGTGCAATAAACAGTAGTTTCGAGTTGCCTGCGCATGGGTTTGCAGGGTTTGTTCCGGTCGGTTCGAGTCTCGAGTCCTTGAGTCGATTTGTTCTGGGGTTTCTTCAGATTCCATCCATGCATGTATGGTTTCCTCTGTCCAGCGCCGTCGTGACTCGTCTCATGAGGTGCCATATTGCTAATAAATTTTGTCACTTGCTATGCTAGTCTAACTACGTACAACTACCAACAGCCACAGCAACGGCATGACCATTCTTGAATTGATGATCAATACAAATTTAAATAGAACATCGCGATGAAAATGCAGCCTCATAATAGAGCCAATTGTTACAAGATTATAGAAAAAATAATGGACAACATATGCGAAATCTATATACACATGACAGCTTACTTCAGAATGACACAAGGATCCTCTAACAACTTGTAGATCTACCGTTGCTGTTGAAAAATACAGCTGCAAGAGGCCAACGCGGCAGCTTACTTCAGAATGACACAAATCCTGTTATACATAACCAAAAAAAAATGCAATTAAATCGTTGTTAGGTAGAAAGGTCTCGAGATTATCTACCGATTTTGTGGTTGCCATGTTTCCAAATTGTACTCCTGATAATAAAATAAACAGATCTATTTACTGTTTGCTATGCTTGAAAATTAACAGAGCTTTAAGAGATGAACGGCAGCAAAATCGACGTACCGGAAGAGCCCTAACTACCAAGCCCCATCACCGACGCAACGCATGGGGGATCAGAGAACAGATAGAGGCATCCATCACCTAGGAATCCACCTGCCCTTTACCATAGCAAACTGCCGACATGAAGTCCTAGGGAGCAACTGAGCAAGAGGTTGCTGGCGTAGGTGAGGTTAGAGGTAAGTTACTTTGGGCTCATGCTTCCCCTCATGAAATTGGGCTCAAATTTTGACCCCAGCAAATTAGGCCCACGTCTCTGGTAACTTAATTTATGCCCAAGTTCCTGGTATTTTAATTAGGCCCACGCTCCTTGGGCCTTGGCAACCGGGCGCGCGATTTATTGTGGATCGGAATGGAACGTGACGGGTTCAGTCGGGGCTTGGGGTCCGTCCATCTCCGGACCGCGTGTGGCGCGCAAGTTCTCTGCGCGGCAGTCGTACGAGGAGAGGAGTTGGCGCTCCGCCGAGGCATGTGTTGCGCGGACCGCTTGCACTTCGTACATCGTGACCACGTCAAAATAAAATATATAAATTTGTTACGGTGTTTGAAATATACTAGAGCTATATCTTTCAAAGTTTTAGTAACTGTTTGAACTTCGAAAAGAGGACATCACCGGTTTGATCAGTTTTTGCAAAAACTTAAAAAATTTTGCGTAAACTAAAAAATATTACAGTAAACTGTAAAAATTAGATAAATTTAAAAATCAAATTTTTGATTGAAAACACCTGGTTTTATCATTTATCGACTAGTTTTTCTAGTTTACTGTTTTTGAATTTGAAACCAAATCATTTTGAGCGGTTTTTTATCGGTTTTTCTAGTTTACTGCTCGGTTTGATCGGTTTGACCGGCTTTCGAATTTTTAATTTTTTTGAATTTTTAAATTTTTAATTTTTTTTAAACCAAGAACCGGTCGTCCTCGACCGGTTTCACTTAAAACCGATCCATTTTCTCCTGTTTTGTAAACCTTGATATCTCCCACTTCAATTAATATCAACCAATTAAATAAAATAAAAACGGTGGCTCTAGTGGGAAATGGATCGTGAAGGATTACCGCCAGGCAGCTGGATATAGCCTTGAGTCCCGTAGACTAGTATCTGGGTCAAAATTATTTATTTAAATCTATCCAAACAGAAATAGTTAAAAATAGGCTAATTATTGACCAATCATTATTAGCTACTGCCTCCGTTTCAAAATAAAAGCATTTTTAAGTTTAGATAAAATCAAATTCTTTTAACTTTTACTAATAATATCTAGAAAATTACATAATTTTCTAATGTAAAAATATACTTTTTATGAAAACATATTTCATGATGAATTCAAAAAATATAATTTTTATATGATAAAATATTATTAGTTATACATTATTCATGATTAAATTGATAAAAGTTTAACTTTTATTAGATCTAAAAATACTTATATTTTGGAACGGTAACATTACTCCATTATCTGGTGAGAAGAGATAAATGGACTAAAAGAAGATTATAAGTAGCAACTTTTATTCTTTGTCCTCTCCAATTAACTATTAGCTCAGGATCCAAACGTACACTAACTAATTTAGCAAGGAACCAAAGTACGAAAGCACTGAGAACATGGGAGGAGAGAAGTCGTTTTCGAATTTACGTACTTATCATGGACTTTTGGTTGCCGTTGTTGGATAAGCAAAGGTTGGCAGGTCCATGTGGGAGGATTCACTTTCCTTATCGCACAAGTCAATCCTATTTTAGTCTTGGTGACTTCATCTATCTTTCTGGATTTGACTTGATACCTTAGCACCTGGAAGAATGATATTGATACCTGGCCTGCGCTATTGATCGATAGATAAGTTCTGTACATATATATATGTGAACAACGTTGAATGGTTTGATTTGCATAATCGCAGCTAACAAAGTTGTGGGACACAAGAGATCTGAATATGCGACAAATTAGTGAAGTTGTAAGGCAAAAGAGCCGTGATTCTGCAATCATCAATACAAAGTGGTCAACATTTCAGCTGAATATACTCGCTCCGTTCCAAATTTTTTGTTATCACGACAACATTTTTGAAACGGAGAAAGTATATAAGACCACATTTTTATTCCTTAGTACTCTTCACACGTTATAAGGCTGCGAATATGTTTCTCTAGCTCGAAACATAGTGGTCCTTTCACTTGTCATCTTGGCGCACGGTGACCGGTGATACATCACAATCACTCATATGCGACAATGGAGAAGGTGAGAACACCAACGGCAGCGATGAAGGCAGTGAAGAAGCAGAAGCTCATCACTGGATTCGCTGCGTCGTCGCTGATCACTCCCATGGCAGTCAGAGAGAGAGCCGCCATGGCCGGTAAATTCTTGACCTTGGTTGTGAACCAGCTGGCCTGTGGTGGCGCCGCCTCTCTCTCAGCCCCCGGGTGGAGCTACAAATTAAAGTATCAGGGAGTAAAAGAAAGTTATGGGTAAAAATCGATAAGAAGGGCCGACTAAATCAAGAAATTATTTCCCCACCTTGGCTTCATCAAGCTGCATGTCCTCGTAATGCCCCACGAGCATGGGCTGGATAAGATGGTGGTCCAGCGGTATCGGCTTGTACTTGCCCCTGAAGAACATGTTCATGAAGTCCTGCTGCAAAACCCAAGAAGCCATGCACTGTAAGGACACGAAGGGGCTGGCTCGATCCAAGACTACTTCACGAACGAAGCGATCTCACCTGCTCTACGAAGGAGGTAGGATGTGTGAGGCGGAGCGCGTCGAGCAGCGCCTGTGCGGTGGCCGCGCTGGGCTCGTGCACGAACATGATGCGGGCGTTGACGTACGGCGCCGCCGCTCCCGGGCCGCCGAGCTCGGCGGCGTAGAAATGGCCCTTCTCGAGGTCGAACAGCCAGTCGATGTTCTCCTTCACATGGACTTTCGCGTCCAGGTATATAATCCTCTCGTACTCCACGAACTACACAAAGCAAACAACAGCATCAAGAATAGGTTCTCAGAAACACGTACGCGCGGCGTGCCTGGTGCTGGACGAAAGATTGGAGGATCCAACGGACCAGATATGTGGTTAGTGTTACCTCCCAGACGCGGACGTAACCCAGCGCCATGGCGAACTGGTTCTGGCTCTCGGGTTGGTAGACCGGCTCGACCGCGCGGACGACGCAGCCGTTGGAGACGAGGACGTCGCGGTGGGGCTCCGGCACGTCGGGCAACACGGCCGCAACCAGCGGGTACGCCGCGCCGACCTTGCGCAGGTCCTCGGCCAGCCGCACAGCGGCTTCCAAGCTCTCCCCCTCGTCGGCGCCCACCAGGAACGTCACGTACGCCCTCCTCTTCGGTGGCTCCGCGGCAGCCATGACGTTCACCATCGCGCCGGCCATCTCGCTCGCGCAGGAGAAGCTTCGGGCTTCGGCTGGAGATCTAGCTAGTCGGGGTAGCGTTAAGCAAGGCTGCGATGGGGTAGTAGCCTAGTAGGTACTCCAGTGGCAAGGAAGGATGGGGTGGAGGAGTTCGAACGCGTGGCGAGGGTTTTATAGAGGAATATTTGCGCCGTGACTGAGCCGCTTCTTACTGTAAGTAACTGCCAGCCCCCGGGAAGCTTCTGCACGCGCAACATCTTTGCGTTCCCACTTGATCGAGGGTAATATCCCGTGCGTCCCTTCGCACTTCGCCGCCGGCCCGCCGAAGCAAATCAAGCCGTCCTTGCGCCGATACCCGTCGCCAACCACCGAATCCACGTCGACCCCGGCCAATCTTGCGACGTCCAACCACCGCGAATCCCCGAACCCGCGGCTGCGGTTGACTTCCCTGCATAAACGTCAGTCCTCGATTCTGCCACCGATCGTGTCGTCGTGCGGCTCAACTCAAGCGCAAGCACAAAGTCAGCCGCGACGCACAGGGGCCAAAATCCTTTCCGCGGAGCTTGGCTTTGGCGGGGGATAAGTTAATTGGGTGGTGGCTAATGTCAAGTGCTGGTGTCAAATTTAAAAACTTTTGGGATCAAACTAAGGAAGTTATTGGAGGAGGGGAGAAAATTAGACCCAAAAAATTTTAAGCTGATCTTATAAAAAAGATGATTTTTTTTAGAGAGGTCTTAGAGACGCTCTGAAACGTCTGAATTGTAATCAGACGAAACCTTATACTCGCCAAATATTCCAGAAATTATACCAACTTAAAACTGCGCATAGGCAATATTGGACTTGTTTTTTGGCTCTCGGTGTCTCCAACCATAATAAAATCGACGAATTACAAATTGGATCGGCGATTTGTGGGATACGGCAGTTAAAAGCTTTGCCATCAACAAGATGTTCAGAGGACCTTTTCGTAACCATTTGAGGTCCGCATAATAATAATGGACGCTTTTTAGGAGTTGAAAAATGCGACTGCGTTTAGAAATAATATCCTGGTCAATGGGGGTGCACCGCAAGACTGCAAAAGTCTCGTCCCTTCCTGTTTTCTGCTACCAAACCGTGACCTTTTTTTTGGTCTCAAAAAAATTGTGACCTTTTTTCTGATAGTTACTCCCACTCATTAACAATTGGGAATCCTTCGGCCGCGGCCGTCGAGATGACTCAGCTCATTAACAGTTGGGAATCCTTCGGCCGCGGCCGTCGAGCTGACTCAGCGTAGAAAAACGTGCTCATCAGAAATAGTCAAGGCGATTGTTTTCTTTTGCTTTGGAATTGCAGGATTTTCGTACGAATTATGTAGAAATTTTATAAAAATTAATTTAATTTTATAAAAAAAAATAAAAAAATTTCTTCAATCAAAGAAGGACTTTTTTCATATTTCTGTGCCGTCCATCCTGACATGGAAGATTTCCTTTTGCTCCTGCGCGCTAGGCATCCGTGGCCACGGCACTCAGGCAGCGTGTCCCGGCTACGACCCCGATCAGAAGGAAAAAAGTTCTCTACGCCCCGTCCTCAAATTGCCGCGGTGAGACCCATGGCTGAATTTGCGCCGCATGCACCATCCCCCCCATCCAACGACCGTCAGCGTCCAGCCTCGACGCACGCGGTACGATACGCTTGGGGTCGGCTCCTTCCCATCGACTGCGACGGCTCAGAAATGATTCACAGCCATTCATTTCCTTCACTGCATAGCATCCTACCACCGCGGATGCCTGCACCGGCACCGGCGTTGCCGGTTGTGGTTCGATTTGGGGGCGACTCCAGAGTTGCTCGCTCGATGCGCCCTTCGAGATGCTTGCCGCAGCAGCTTTGAGCTTGCGGGCAAAGAGCAAGTGCTGTAGTGCATGCTCGGGAAAACTGCAGTGCCCTTCGCAGATGCTGCCGCAGCAGCGTCCCATTGGTTTGATTATTTGACCTTATGATCCGCCAAGAAACGGTTCCTTTCAATGTAAAAATTTTATCCCCAAAAATATCGAGTGATGCCTGAGTTTGAAACTTTCTAGATGAACAACTTTCGTTTTGCACTCATTTTCAAATTCGAAATAAATTTATTTTTATAAAATTTGAAAAACAGATTTATAACGGAACAGTGACTCAGCTCTGTATTTAAATTTTGAATTTGAATTTAAGTTCAAAATGTGAAATTTTAAATTTCTAAAGAAAATGTACATGAAACAATGAAAATACTTAGAATTATATGAATTTAGAACAAATAAAATTTTCTCCCGTGGTTTCAGAGGTCTAGATTATTTTTTATACTAGTTATTTCTATTTCTAAATTTTTAAAATAAAATGTGTTTCGAATTTTAATTTTTTATGTCGATAAGTATTTTTTTTCTAATTTAGAATAACATCATGCCAAATCAGATATTCATGTTAGCAAAAACTCCACGTCAAGTTGCCACGTCGGACGAAACTGCCACGTAAACACCACATCAGCTAAAACCGCCGACCAAATTCGCTCAGGAACAAAAACGAACAAGTTTGAAAGTTAGAGAACCGCGGGTACCCAGTTTTGTAAATGAAAAACAAAAACTGCATAATGAAAAAGTTGAGAGACCGAAATAAAACTTTTTTTTTTGAGGGGTCCAGTTGGGTAAGGGACAGGCCCTCTCCACTTACGGATTTGAAGTCTTTGTCCTTACGATCCAGCAAGAAACCTACTTTCATCGTCACAATTTTATCCCAAAAAATATCCGTGATGCCTGCATCGGTGTGAGTTGTTCTAAGATGGAACAGAAATGGCACTTTAAAAAAAAGAAAAACTTCTCGTGCGAGGAAACAACAGCCCTTTCCTTTACAATCAGTTTTACAAGCAGCTGTCAAACACTTTTCGAAACGTTATGGCTTGCTTATTACTACCCTTATTTCTGAACCCTATTTTTGAAATAAAATTCTATGCATCTCCTTGAACATTTCTTTTTTGTAATGTTACAAAATCTAGCGGTTGATCGAGGCGCCTGTCGGTATATTTGCTGATAGGGATGGTTCCGTGTGACCAACGCCAACCACGACGAAAAAAGGTCTTTCTGTCAACGGTCTTCACTTTGCTCCACTTTGTCGGACGCATTTGGCCTGGCGTTTGAAGCGCTTGTTGGCGTTTTTGCTGCTAGGGATACGTGTTGTCTGAATTCCAAGTGTCAAACACTGATCGATCGATCGACACGCACCAGACAGATCTTTGCGGCGTAAAGTAAAGTTCTCGCGTCATCCTCGTGAATCAAGACTCGGAGAATAAATCTAACATAAGCGTTGTCTAAGTACTCTCCCTGTCTTAAAATAAGTATCGTTTTACATTTTTAAATTTTTTTTACTATTTATCTTATTTAAAAAGTTTTTTAAAAAATATTTATGTATTTTTAATTTTTTTTAATAAAACAGATGATCAAATGTCAATTTTAAAAAATTAAAAATAACATTTATTTTAGAACCGAGAAAGTACTATCATACTTATATTGATGTAGCCCTGGGTTAACTTCGTTTCATCACGTGGTAATTTATTCCAAATCAACCATTCTCAAATTCTTGCAAAAACCTCACATGCTATTTTATTGCCAAGTCGATATCATTATTGAGTGTGGTTTCCACCATCCCATCCTAGTGCGCCGAGCTGGGCAGGGTGCTTCATAGGTGTGGAACCGTCCACGCAGATTTCTATCATCCACTTGGTCGATCTGATTATATTCTAGTCCTAGCACTATACTTCAAGATCACCAAGAAACTGTTCCTTATTGCACACCGGCTTGCCCCATTATTTGACGTTTCAAGAAATGGTTGCTTACAATTCGCTATTTCATCAAACGATCTGGCACGTGCATTGAGCGGGACATTTTCTATGAAGTTTGACGAAGATGATATAAACAAGATATCCATGTCGTTTAGAAAATTGTGAATCGTAAGCAACCGTTTATTGATGGATATCAAACCCGAACAAGTTGCATGATGTTGCCTCAGCTCGGCGCGTCCTTGTCTAGGAGAGCACCCAGTTTAAACACTTTGCGCCAGCTCGCCATCACCTCCCGCCCTGCACCCAACTTATCAGCTGATCCTCGCGGCTATATAAACGCACATATACTGCCCAGATCAGTCACCCATCCGCAAGCCTCTCGACTCTCATATCGAAAAGCTCGCACCGCACAGATCGATCGACACGCACAAGCCCGCCAGCCACATCCCAAGCTCTCTAGAATCCGGACCACATGGCGCAAGAGAAGAAGGCCGAGGCTGGGGCATCCGTCGTCGACCTCAAGGGCGGCGAGGGGCCACGGGTGTTGCCGTCGTCGTTGGCGAACACGCACGGCAACGTCGGGGCAGCAGACCGCGTGGTTCTGCTGGTGGCCAAGGCGTCCCAGAGTGGCGTCGGCTACTACTTCCCGCTTGCTGCGGCAGGGCTCCAGGACCTGCCCGAGGACCTCCGCCGGCAGGTCGTCGGCGTTGTCCATGGTGGCTTCCCCGCAGCGGCGCTGGCGCCTCTGAACCGTGAACGCACCACGGTGCGGTACCTGCTTGCCCGCGCCGGGCACCCCGGCGCGCCAGAGGACATCCGCCGCGCGCTTGCCGGTGATCAGGCCCCCCTGCCAAATGACCGGACCACCGGCCACGTCGCCGTGGGCTACGACGCGTTCCGCGATTACGCCAAGCTCAGCGTCCTGCGGGTACAAGAGTAACCTAACCTCGCCGCCTTAACAGAGCAACAAGGCGAACTAGCTAGATTTGCTGACATGTTTCTTCTAATTTTGACAGTTCGAGGACAAAGACGACGAGAAGGTGGTGTACCAGCTCGACGCGACCCCCGCTCCTCCGCTGCCTGAGAACTTCGTGTTCCCCGCGTGGGTGGAGGTCTCCCGTGTCCTCCGCCTCGACGCCGCGGCGTTCGAGCGCGGGCCTGGTACTCCCCTCGCGTTTAAGGCGCAGTTCGGCAAGGAAGGCGCAGCCGGGCTGGGTTTCGGCGCTCTGGAACCCAGCGGCCTTGTGTTCCCCCGCGATGCCGCTGATAACTTGGTCGAGAAACTCCTCGGCAACAACGAGGACGGTGCAACCTACTCCGACGGTGGCCGCACCCCATACGCCGTGCAGGTAAGATCCGTGGCAACAGAATAATCTGGTTCCCTCAACTGATAAACCCAAGCGTGCTCTGTTTCGAATCCACGAGCAGAGCAGAGCATATCTCAGTAAACGTTCGCTGACAAGAAGTGGCCCTGCCATCCAGGTTCTCGTTGACCCGGTCAAGGGCGCCGAGGCCGGCGATCCGACGGCGCAGGTGGCCAAGGCAACCGGAGCAGGGCGCGAGAGCACCCGCCACGGCGTCGGTGGCGACAACATCTCGGCCGTCCTCGGGATCTTCGCCGCCTCCTCGGCTGTTACTGCAGTCGCCGCCGGCGCCGTCAACCCGGCCGTGGCATTCGGCTCCTTCCTTGTTATGCTGGGAGGCGTTGCGCTGGCCATGGCATGTGTTCGTGCTCCATGATGATGGATAGCATGGGCCCTACTCCGTTTCGATCAATGCTCAGAGTCCGGGCACCTTATCCGCGGTGACAAATAGTGCATCTTATCTAAGGAAGCACTAGTAGTAGTATGAGACATCGATGGAGCCGTGGCGAGTGCAGAGACTGCCTCGCTCAATAAAAATGTTTTGATCCGTTTCTTTCGTTTATCCAGTGATCGGCAAGCCATTTACGTGATGCAAATTAAATCACAGTCAACAATACGCATCTGAAAGTCTCTTTTGCTTGGCGAGCGTCAATCACACAGTCAAGGAGAAGCGTTGTGTGATGCACCCCCTTTCAACCGCGAGCCCCAAGAGCCAAGCGGCCTGCCTGCACCATAGGCAACAAATCAACACATGTTTGAACTAGGATGCAGATTGCTCATTGAATTCCGCAAATAACAATCTAATGGTTAACGAAAAATAGTCACTTGGACCTAGACTAGGGACCCAGGACTTGGCAGATTTTTTTTTTTCATGTGTGAAAGGGCATTAGCAGATGCTGCATTAAGAGGAAAAAGAAGAAATTCAAGTCGCCATGATATCGAGTTGAGCCAACTCAATTCGATCTCACAACATGTCCTAACTGCAGCCCTTTACCGACGGAACCAGATACGCTGCCCACTGTAGCTCAGTTGCTAACACGCAGACCTTGCACCCACGTGTCAGTGACGGGAAACCCGTCCTTGCTGGCCATCCAACGCAAAAGAGCAGGCCAAGGATGTGGACTAGACGCCAATGACAGATGGTGAATTGTGGTTGGCTGGAGTACTGCGGTCGCTAGCTTGTTAGTGCAGCTACGTTCCCCACAAATCAGACCCAAGAAGCAACCCAAATTGACGGTTCTTAAATTGTTATCGTTAAAACTAACGACAACATAGTGAAAGGAATATATACTTTTCTTCCCCAAAGTAATCCGCAAAGACGGTTTCATCACCGTCTTATCTCCGGATCTGCCAACCATATGGCTGCCGTTGGATAAACTAACCCTCCTGGTGACCTGGTCTGCTGCTAGCCCTTTTGTCAATGCAAGCGGGTTTGCTGAATGCATGGATTGCCGTCATCCATTGGGTGCAGGTAGGATGATGTGACGTCTCGAGCTCTCGCCTTAATAATAAGCCGAGAAAGAATTTAGGTCCACGGGGCTCGACGACAACGCGAATGTAGTCGTCACCATCTTTTGATGATAGGAAGACGCGTGAGGCTGCCGGTGCAGCCACCTCTTCTGTTTCCTAATTAATTACTCTCTCCATCCTCAAATGTAAGCACCGCACAGTGCTTCTTCTTGACTGTGTGATTAACGTTCATTAAACAAAAAGACTTTAAGATCGATGTGTATTATTGACTTTGATTTCATTTGCATCAAGTAAATGGCTTGCCATCCACTGGACAAAACAAAAGAAACGGAACAAGACATGCATTTTTATTGTTCTTCCTCAGATAAGATGCATTGTTAGCTTGTCACCACTGATAAGGTGACAGACTTGAGCATCAATCGAAACGGAGGGGAATAGAGCCTATCCATCATCAGGTAGCACGGACACCGCCCATGGCCAGCGCAACGCCGCCCAGCATAACGAGGAAGAACCCGAAGGCCGCGGCCGGGCTGACGGCGCCGGCGGCGACTCCAGTGACAGCCGAGGAGGCGGCGAAGATTCCGAGGACGGCTGAGATGTTGTCGCCGGCGACGCCGTGGCGGGTGCTCTCGCGCCCTGCTCCGGCTGCCATGGCCACCTGCGCCGTCGGGTCGCCGGCCTCGGCGCGCTCGGCCGGTTCAACGACAACCTGCAAGATCAGGACGTACTACTTGTCAGGGAATGTTTGACTGAGCTCTGCTCTGCTCTGCTAATGGAAACAGAGCACGAATGAGTTATGATTTATGAATCGATGGAGTCGCATTAGTGCTCCGTTCCAAATTACAAATCACTTTACACTACTCAAAAAATTTTAAATTATAAGTTAATTTTATTTTTGTGACAATTTTTTCTCTTTTTAATACATCTTTATTTTATTTTTTTCTTTTAGTTTTCAAAACTCATTTTTTTTCAAAATTTTTTAATTCTCACGTTCGAATCCAAAATGACGTATAAAAAGAGCCGAGGAAGTATATATTACTTCGTTGCCACGAATCTTACCTGCAGGGCGTAAGGCACGCCAGGGGAAGTGCGGCCGCCGTCGGAGAAGGGTGCACCGTTCTCGTTGTTGCGGTTGTTGCCTATGAGTTTCTCAACCAAGTTACCGGCTTCGTCGCGCACGAACACAAGACCGCTGGGTTCCAGAGCGCCGAGACCCAGCCCGGCGGCGCCTTCCTTGCCGAGCTGCGCCTTATCCGCGAAGGGCGTACCGGAACCGCGCGCGAACGCCGCGGCGTCGAGGCGGAGGACGCCGGAGGCCTCCACGGCCACCCACACAGGGAAGACGTTCCTCAGCTCGACCAGACCGCCGCCAACGTTCTCCGGCGCCTGAGGAATGGGTGACGCGTGCAGCTGGTACACCACACCGCCGACGTCCTCCTCCTTGACCTACCAAACGAAAGAAAAAAAAGGCGTCAGGTGATCCAGTTCAGGGCGATCGCTCTGTTCCGACGGTCAGGTTAATAACATCTTGTAGTACCTGCAGAACGCGGAGCTGGGAGCAGTCGCGCGCTCCGGGGCCGTTGTTCCCCACGGCGACGTGGCCGGTGTCCGGGTGGATCGGCGGAATAATAACCTCACCGGCGATGGGGAGGTGCCCGGCGTGGACCAGGACAAGCAGGTAGCGTGCCGCGCCGCCTCCACTGCGGCCGCTCAGTGGCGCCAGTGCCACAGCAGCGAGGCCGCCGTGCGGCGCCTGCTCGCCCGCCACGCCGATGAGGTGCAGGCGGAGATCCTCGGGAAGGTCCTGGAGCCGGGCCTCGGCAAGCGGGCGGTAGCCGGCAGGCGCCTTGGCCAGCAGCAGCACCACGGAGCCTGCTGCTGCTCCCATGCCGCCGTCGAGGTCGGCGAAGGCGCGGACCTCGCACTTCCTCTCTTGCGTCATGTGGATCTTCACTCTCTGAGAGCTGCGTGCTGGGTCACCGGGTACTACTGGAGTGCTGGGAGAGGTGCTGCTGGTGCTTCTTGCCATGGCCGGGCGAGCCCTGGCATAGATATAGATAGGTTGTCAAGGCCCGTTGCGTGCGTGTGCCCCCTTCTGGTGTCAAACCCGGCAGGGACGAACGCACGTACGAGGCTTCCTCTCTCCGGTTCATGTCGTATTAGGAATAGGAAAATTCATGTCGTCGTGAGCATTATACTTTGTCTCAAGAGTAGGTCAGCAGCATTTGGGTTGATTGTGCTGACTAATCAACACATAGAACGCCACCAAAGAAATGAGATCATCAAGGAACGAGCTGGCGCCCACATTATTGTAAAGGTGCCGCGAGCCCGCGAGTTCTATTTGCCTGTGAATTCTGAGTTGTTCGTGTCGTATTACATGGAAGAAAAACATTTCCGTACATGTTTTCTCTTTTATTCTTCTACTACCTCCATTCTTAAAAAAAAAGATAATGTTTTTTTTACTCTTAGACACCCCGTTTGAACATTCGTCTTCTTTATTTATTTATGCAAATATAATAATAAAAAATCATGATTAAATTATCTCTAATGACAAAACAATTCACAACAACATAAATAGAATTTTTACAATTTTTTCATAAGACGAAGAGTCGAACATAATGTTTAAAAGTAAAAAAAAATCATATTTTGAACATTGCATCTTGTAGCTTTCATCCCTAATTTAAGTTAGTCTGCTTGGACTAAAAAACTTTGTTGTTGGTATATGCCTTTGAAATGAGGATTTCACCTTTAGTTGTTGGATTCGACGACTGAACCAGCCGTGCTCTGACCAGCTATTCGTGGATTCTATCTGATCTGGCGGATCGAGCGCGCTCTCCCCCACTTGCGTCGTCCCGTGTTTAGTCGCCGTCGTTGCTGCTGTCAGATAGGAGTATAATATGAGCTGCTCCTCGTCCGCTCGTGTTGATTATTATTATCTTCCACGATTCTTTTACCGCGTTTGAATAAATATTAATCAGTCCAGGATAGCTTTTTTATTTTTACTGTCGAACCTAATCGGTCCAATGGTCCAAGTAATTGGTGCGTGTTCGTTCATGTTCTGTGTCGGATACCTTTCTGTGTGCCGGAGACAATGTGTCGGCTCCCGCTGTTGCTGTCACTGATAAGCGGATTTGCTACCGACCATTTCATCTACACGATATATTCAGAGCCGTCAGATCAATGAATAAATGAATAAGATTAATTTTTTATTTTTTTAAAAAAATAAGTCCCACATATGAATCCATGTATGGTTCACTCACCTACCATCCATCTCATCTACACTCACCCTCATTATCTCATTTCCCGCTGTCACTGCCATTGTAATGTAGAAATTAACGCCGCACCGCGGAACACCATTCGACAGAACAAATTTCTCAAATTCAACCAAATCGAAATTCAACGAATGATCAAAATTGATGTTAAAAGTAAACAGTGTCAATAATTTAAAACCGGAGAGAGTACTACATTTTAATTATTGTATTTTTAGAATCACTATAACTCGTACAAACAACAAAAATATTAAAATTCAATAAATAGTATGTTTTAAAAGAAAAAATGTATTTAGTGGTTGCAAATGAATACTTACGAACTTAGGTGGTATTACGCAAATGAAAAATAGTAGGTGAGATTAAGATTGGAAAATAAATGATGTTGAGATTTAATAAGACTCAGAAATGAAGGATCTTTAGTTCCATTTTCTAATCCCCATCCCACCCTCCATTTTCATTTTCTTATATCTAGACGCCACTTTAGCGTTAAATACTAAAAGGCAAGGTTTTCTGAACGACAAGGTTTTCATTGTTTGTATATATTTTCTTTTAATAATTTTGCCGCACGTGATGGAGTTTGAGCCATTGACGAGCACGTGATCTAGTCGTGGCCCATATAGAATGGGCCGGAGTCTTGCTGGGCGTACAGTTTCCGATATGCCATATGGAGGTGGTCTCAATCCTTCAGACCTAACCTTTGCCGAGAAGCGTATATTTTTACATGGGCCTGTCTTTCTGACAGCAAAAATGTGGAATAGCCAAAAACTTCCCAGTACAATCAGCTTGTTTGGAACAAACACGTCATAGTGCAACTAAAAAAATACGTAAGAGCAACACTAAATACATGACCATGACCACATTCATCATCAAAACTATAACGTTTGCATTCTGCACAATCAAAATTTGTTGAACACCTAATCAACCCCAAGGCACTGGTCTCTTAGGACCATGTTCTGGAAAAATGTGAGGCATTAATGAAAAAATGGCAACCAGAGCCGCCCGTTCCTGACGATCTGGTCAGGCATGCTAGTATACAACATTGCTCCTACGCAATCCCCTGATGGAACCCAATAGAAGCTTGTCCCTCGAAGAAGACACTGCCTATGAGTGAGGTTCTCCAATGTATTTGGGATGTTCTACTGACTCAAAGAACAGGTCTACAACAGAAACATGTTTCCCGATGAGGACCATTAGTTTGCGAAGTGAAAAGGCCCCCTAGTATCGAACCCTCTTGTTAGAGCTTGTATTTAACGGTGGCGGCTTCCAAAATTATGCTTCCACTAGTGATGGAGCAGCAAGATGTGATGAATGTGGATTGCCACAGTTTTCACCATGTAGAGACAGGGGTGGAACCTTACCACTAGAATCATGGTGTCCATCTCCAGAATGTGAGTGAAAATGTTCCCCTGACCCTCCATGCTGATAATGACTAGACGGAAATACATACCCTGGTACTTGACCATCGGTCACATTATCATCAGGAACATGGCACCCAGGACGTCCAGCTTGCAGCTCCATCCTAGGCAACACTTCTAGAACACCCATATCGTGCCAACCGTAGGGATGGTTTGCACCATTCCTGATTGTTTGAAATGGCATTGGTGGGACATCATATTTTGCACCGGCCTGAACATTAAAGCACTTTGCAATCAGTCGATGAGCAGCTTCCGCAAGATGTTGCCCAGATAGTGCACCTGCTGGGTTTTTCCTGAACCATGGAAATAGGTTACAACTTCCGATGTGCCTGCAAAAAAAAAAGTATAAAATAAGGGGAGGATGTAACTTACCTGTTGCTCTTTTCAAGAGGCCCCCCATTGTAGTTATTATCAAAAGGCCTCAAGGCGCTGTCTTCATGCCATAGCACTGGTGGTGGTCTCAAATCATGAGCTTCAACAGTCTGCAGAGTAGCTCAAAAAGGTTAAGTACTGTGAATACAACATCTCAAGAGTAACTTTCCCTATTTATTCTGTACCTTCGTGGGTATCATGACACCAACAGGTGGACGGGCTATGTGCTTATGAGGATCTGGAAGCTTGTAGATTGAACATCTAGTTTAGAGAAAATATTATATCCGTTAGTTTGATTACCACTAAATTGTATTAACCATATTCTGCGAAAAGGATTGTCACTTACAGAACTTGATTATCCATAATATCCTCCAGCCCATCCACAGGAGACCGGAAGACAGGAGGGCATGGATCGCCACCACAAAGTGTGATATAACCATTCATTCCTCCACTAAATCAAATAAGCAAGAGCCAGCAATGTTAAGAGAAATCCAACCATGAAATTTTCAGCAGGCTCGTATAATAGTCTGCTTCATTCTCCCCGAAGGGAAGCAGCAGACAGAAATAATTCAGTTAGGCTGACTCAAGTTTTCTCACAACCGGTATAGTCCGGATTCTAAGAACACAGCAGTAAAATAACAGCAAGGCTTTAAAATAATGGAAACACGCTTGACTAACCTAGAAGAAGAATCTATCTTTTCTCCCCTTATATTATGGCGCTCTTCATCAGGAAGATGGCCAAACTGTCTGTTGAGGGAATGGATATAAGTTGAAAGTGGATGGGAGCCATTCACAAAAAACATAATGCACATGGTACTGTTCCTCCTTGCTTCTTCAGGCTACACAAAAGTAGAGGTATGAAATGCAGATCTTAAAAGAGTAATTTCTAGTCCAAAAACAAAAGGGGTATAGATGCACAAGAAACTGTCCCATTTTCGTACCGTCAAAGTATGCTCAACTTTTTTGATCTCACTCAACAACCGATCTTCATCAATAAAGGGTAGTTTTGCTACTCCCTGTGAGGGATGAATTGTTGTTAGAAGAAGCAGATTTAAGACAACAAAATATATTTGTTAAGAAGTTTAGTCAGAATAAACAGATATATGGCACACTACAATTAAGATATCATATGAACAATTTTACCTGCCACGAAAATCTCTTTCCGTTCATGTCAACATCAAAATCTGCATAGAAAATGGGAGAACAAGGATTAGAAAATATCTTAGCTCAATAGAGGAGTTGCTTCTATAGCTCATTCCCAGAAAAAACCAGCATACCAGTTGGATAAAAATCAATTATTGGTGAACTTGGATCAGTCATTAATCGCTGATACTGCAGTGGGAGTGCATGAGCACTGAAAATTAAATGTGCCAATAAATTAGAGAAAAAATACTGTGGTCAAGCAGTAGGATCTAAGACAAAACAACAAACTTATAATATTCACCTCGCAGCAGGGAGAACTCCCATAAGCTGGTCAAACGGTTTTAATGGTGACCCAAGATTGAAAGTTATACTCAGTTGACTCAAATTCCTTAAATCGGAAGCAAAGGGACCATAGTGATAAGGGTAAAACCTGCATGTAGTAAGGTTAAATTAGAATGACTCAGCAGAACCTACATCTGTGCTGCAAGGTAACATTAGCATTGATCAAGCTAGATTACCATTGCCATGAGCAGACCCCTTCATAGTAGTAGTGCATTACCCAACACAAACCTTCAGTATATTTGAGAGCCTAAAGAAGAATATGTCACATCATATACAAAATGCCATACAAATAGGAGCAATCTTACTCTCAATATCAAATGTCTTAATGGCAATGTTGGTTCCAATATACTTATTTACTTACAGCATCTCTACGCATTTCTTCAATCTGCTCAGGTGTTTTTGCCCCAAACTTTTCTTCATAATATCTAACCTTCCATCCTGCTTCTCCAAGTTTTACCTGAAATATCAAATATTACGTTATTTTAATCCTTCAAACTGCACCGACGGTAAAGATCAAACCATGGCAAGCAGAAATTGTGTCCAGTTTTCCTTTAGATTGCAGAGAGAAAACATCAAACCATAGTAATACATGCTTGTCCTGAATATTTCACCTTATTTTTGAAACTGTATTTCACTTATATTGAACTCAAAATATAGAAATGTACTAAACAAAATACTTGTATATGAATAGCTTATTATCAGACTATCAATTTGATAATATTATGCAAATGTCATCCTTTACAAGATGTTAGAAGAACATTTCAGTCAAACCACATAGAACCAATGTAGCTTGACAAGTTTTGTGCATAAACAGCCAAATTGAAATACCTTGTCCTCCTCTACATTTTCGGAACTGAAAAAATCCGACTTCTCACGAAGAACAAACTTAAGCTTTAACTTCAAATCTTCGTTGTTTTCAACCTCCTAAAATGTCACAGCAAAAAGTCAAACACAAGAACAAGGAAATCACCTTCTTACAAAATGTAACATCTTCTCAAGCAGATGAAATGAATTACTTGTGCTTCAAGATCATTTTCAGCTTCAGCAATGGCAGCAGCAACACTAGATCCTGATGACGATAATCGTGCAACTTTCTGTGCTCGGCCTTGATGAGATCCATTCTCAACAGGTGAAGGTGATGCTCCCGATGCGAGGCAAGACCCTTGGAAATGGGCAATAGGTGCAATAAGGCCATCCTTCACGTGAGGATCCAAACAGTCGCCACGTTTTGCTTGGCCCCTTTCTCGTTTTATTTTTTTAGCTAGACTCTGAGGATAATATTGTTGTAAACCGTAAGAAAACAGCCACTGCCACTCTTTATATGCAATTTAAAGACTGTCAAGCACACAGATAGATATAAGCTTGCAAAGAAACATTAAAAGGGCAGCTTAGTGCTCGTAGCTCCTGCTTGCACAAGGTCTCAGGAAGGCTCCAACAACTTTAGATCTTTTTACGCAGCCTTGCCTTACATTTCTACAAGAAGCTGTTTTCAGGACTTGAACCCGTGACCTCTTGGTCAAAAGACAACAGCTTTACCACTTCGCCAAGGC
Organism: Zoysia matrella; assembly: GCA_001602295.1. Taxonomy (NCBI): domain Eukaryota; kingdom Viridiplantae; phylum Streptophyta; class Magnoliopsida; order Poales; family Poaceae; genus Zoysia; species Zoysia matrella. The sequence continues at coordinate 42,077 of BCLG01002585.1, read as the reverse complement.
TTGAAAAAAACATTGCACAAGAAAAAAAAACTCTTCACACAATTGAGGCCGCATGTTTGTGTAATATACTACTCTAATGCATAGTAACACTATGTGTTAAAGTTCCATAGAAGTGAATGATGAAGGAAGTGTGTGATGAATGGCTCCGAACAGACAGATTTAACATACCGCAGCATTACATTGTATATCAATAAAACAACAAAGCCTTTTAATCCCAAGAAATTTAGGGTAGGCCAAGATAAAACCCACTAGACCAAACATAAAAAGGAAAAGTGGCAAATAGAAGTATAGGATGGCAGCAAAGAGAAAGATAGAAAAAAAAGGGCAAAAGAACAATAGATAAAAAAAAAAAAGGGTCAAGCCAATGAGAAATTAAAGCTCTGGCACATGTATCTACTACATATATAAAAACACAACCCACTAAGGGCCATTAAGTCCTATTTCTCTCAACTCTCAGCAAGCCACGCCATCTGAATCATCTCCTGCCTCCCCCCACCCCCCACCTCCCTCCAGCAACCACCCCAGCAGCCCACCATTTCACATTGGTTGATTTTGTTCATCGGTTCTGTCATGTGCTTGATTTGGCCCTCGATTGAATAATTCTGTGTACCATAGCTGCAGCAATTCTACTTCAATCCATCGACGCTACACGCTGGATTTGGGGAGATAATTTTGTATTTGGTATCCTCCCTTCGGTTCACTCTACTTCCATCGGTCACTAAGTATAAGGGGTTCTTCTTTTCTTTGTTAATAAGCTGTGTTTCTTGCTGGAGCAGTTCTTGATCCATGGATGATCTGTGCAGGACTCACTGAGCTTGGAGATCTTGCTAATTAAACTCTATCATATCTGTTGGTTTCACACCTCTGGATAATTTAGTTTCACAACATGAATTGGCAGGGAACACACGGAGGCTGGCTCTCCTTCATTCATCTGCATCTACCTCACTAGCACCCCCATAGAGAAGCATTGGACCGAGACCGCGCTCTGTGGTTTTGGCAACTATCAATTATCTCTTTCCTCGGCTTCCTACACGGATATAGCCGTAAACGGTATCTAGTAGGCAACGGAACTACATTAGCTTAGGGGATCGGGTAGCGAGCGCTCACCCCACTTTGAACTTTACTAATTTCACATCAATTCATTATGTGATATTGTTTGTTACATCATTTCCTCCCTATATGAATGCATGATAAATACTGCTCAACTTTACCTTTGATTTTTGTATTTGCAGGCACTAGCTGTAGCAGACTCTGGTTTTGCTTCATTACCCATCTAACCTGTCCTGCTAATTTTCTTTTCAGTTCACATTGAATTATTCCCTGGTATAGTATTCTATAATCTTGAATTTATTCCAGTATGTCTAATGCATAGGTTATCATAGTGAGTACTGATGCCAATTTTATACAACACCTTTCTGTTGCATGCCATTTTTATGCAACACGATTATTCCAATACATATAATGCATTTCATTGGGACTCAATTTTGACAACACTCAGTTTCTAGCTCTCGAAAAAGGTTGAGATATCATGTACTGGAAACATAGTTTACGAGCAACATTATTATGGTTTCTCAGATGGCGACGATTGAGAATTTCAGAACCAAAATGATGTTTATGGGATGGTTGTGAACTCGATAGGGACTAAAGGATTGTTTCTACTTCAACAAGGCTGGCCACTGTTTTTCTCTGAGTTTTGGGTTTGATGTCTGGCATACATATTGGTGACAATCGCTATCTTACCTTCCTTTTTAAGTGTGGCAGATGAAATGGCTATGGACAGGGCAATTGGGCTCTGCAGGGGAGTTATTATATCAGAGAGGGTATTTTAGCTTATGATGAATCCTATGGGTTGCTGCACGGGATGGTGTGCAGCCAGAAATATTACCTTCACTGAAAACGATCAATTTTTTACAATCACCATTTCAAAGTATGATAGTTTATTGATATCATTATTAGTCTTATCAGGCAAAATTTGAGAACCCAAGCTGACATATTAAGTTCTATTACACATTGATAAAATTATGCTGACAATGATATTTCGGAATGCATTATACTTTTTGTATACAATGTGGTTTCATATAGAAATACCAATTGATGATAGTTTACTTAATTAATATTGCGTCCATTTTTCTATTGTTTAGTTTTCTGTTTCAAACTTCCTCAGTGCATTATACTACATTGTGGAAGTTTGCTTAATTAATATTGCATCCATTTTTCTGTTGTTTTAAATTCCCGCAGCAATGCTCAGGGAATTTAACTAGTTACATTATACAATGACCACCAGTCCACCACAAAAAGCTGAAAAGAAAGATGCAAATCTCAACAAAAAAAAAATGAAACCAATACCGCAGGAAATAAATATAATGATGTTATGTGCGCCAGGCTATTTGGAGATAAGCAGCCTCTAGTTGCCATAGTTTCTTAGGTCACCATAAGAATAGGATCTAGAGTTAGGTAGTTTGAGAGGATCCTTTAAGATAGGATCTCTAGTTAGGAAGTTGAGAGGATCCTTTAATATAGGATCTATAGTTAGCCGTAGAAGCTATAAATAAGTGTAATCAGGGATTGAAGAAATCAAGCAATAGAACAGAAAAGAGATATGTTCTGGGGCTTCCCCCTGCGCCTCCTGCCCCTTTGGGCGCCGTGATCACCACGGCGCCAACTCTCTCTCATCCCCACAATCTACGTCGCCGCCGTAGGATCAACTATCCTAACAAATGAACTATGTATCTCTGATTTCAGGAAGACTTAAACTGTGACCCTAAACTGAGATAAGGATTTGAATCTACTGCAAATGGTACATATTTCTTTTCTTTTTCTTTTTCTTTTTGTCAAACATGATCCCCTAGTGTTTGTTTTGTTTTTCTTACAAGAATATTGATTCTTACTTGCAATGTAGGAAAACAACAATATAATTTTGAGGTTTCTATAATATTATGCCAGGTGTACTTCAAAATTAAAGGCTACAAATAAAAATAAGTTAATCATCCTTGTGCACCTGATGCAAACGAGCTCTTTTCTGAAATATTTTTTCCTCATGGGAGCCAACTGCTTGAATAAAATGTTCCACTTTTTTCAGATCAAGCTACAATAACAACGGTATAAAAGAAGTTATTGCAAACTTATTGAACTGAATCACAGTAGTTTGTGAAACGAATTTCTATTACCGTGCAAGAATCAGTTAAATAGCCACCCATTGAATGAAATTCTTTCTTGTACACAGCCATTAGTAGCTCCATAGCTCCCTGCAGATGGACTAAGAAGGTGAATAAAGTGCGGATAACCTTGCTTCCAGTACCTAACAAGAAACAATAGATCATACCTAGCAAGTAGTAACAGTGGCAATTTCATACATACTAACTACAAAGTTGGACATTCATAAAAACATTAAATAAACAGGAAACTAACCTCACGAATCTCTAGTGTCGGCATATGTGGAAGAAAATCATTGCCGACGAAAAAAGATATGAAGATGAAATCATCAGTGATACGTTCAAGATCAATTTGGAAAGGAGGATTTGGTATTTTGAACTCGTATTCTAAGCACTCCCGAAGGGTCCAAATATTTAAGAACTGCAAAGCATGATGTCAAGGAGATTAAAGAAATAAAAATAAGGCCCAAGGTGAATTAACACAATATATATATGAAACATAAAGAGTAATAGAGAATCAATACCAGATATGTTTTCTTTGGCATGATAGCTCCGCCTTTCTCATCATATTCACTAGCTTTTCTTTTTGCCTTTCCTTCACAGTTAGATGCATAATGGCCCACCTGACCACACAAGAAACACTTGCCTTCCTTTCCAGGTGTATAAACTACCTGCCCACACAAAGTGCATCAAAATATTTTATTAGTGTGGATCATAAGAGAAAATGGTAACCACTAAAGAAAGTGCAACTTATGACTATTTTCTTAAGGAAATATTTAAGCAACGTCGACAACAAGGAAAAAAATATAGAACAATCATTTTTTCTTCTTAGGCTAAGGTATCAACATGAGCAAAGTAAATTTTATATTCAAGGACAAGAGATTACCTCTCTGAGTATAGAGAAGTGAACTTCGTGTGTCGCTAAAGCTAACATTATCAGATCTGCATCCTGTATTTGTATGAAAATAAGGCAGTGCATTAGCTATCAACAAAAGAAATAACGTCCAATTTAAAAAATACAAATGTAGTTAATAGAACCTACAAGGCCATACAAGCAATGGCGTGTATTTGGGTCAAATCCTGGAAGATTCCGTTGGCCACGAATATAAGACATAATTTTATGTTCCCCTTCACCAGGGACATTCGCATCAGATAGAATAACCTTCAAAAGGATTTAGTCAGCACATGCACGATTTACCTTTTCCTTTTATAGATGCTAGAACAAGAATAAAAGGTGATTGAACATACTAACAAAATAGACGTGACAAAATAAAAGGTCAAATTGGCAACCAGTCATTCATACTTTAATTTGTTTCCATCCAGGGTCATAGTTCAGTCTGAGATGAATGTAGTACTGCAAAGCAATTGAAAGAACAGCCATAAACTCTGTCCCAGGAGTGATAATATTAGAATCATAAGTTTGAGATTGTTGCTTTGGAGGAAGTTTTCTGCCTTCCCTCTCAAATTCTTCTCGGAGCCGCTCTTCCACTGCAGCCTGGAGATAGAACAATACTAGGCAGTGAGTGCAATTGTAAATGCTTCATAGCATCAAAACAGATAATTGACATGACAGCACATGTTCATGCACTGAATACAAGATAATTCCACTTAGAGCACTAACCGCATCAGATGCGTCTCTTGCAGCCCTAAATCTTCTACAGCGCTGTTGGTTCATCTTAGCTCGAGGAGCAACACCATCTGTAAACACAAGGCATAATTAGCCCATACATCAGAACAATTTCAGCAACGGCAACAGAGCTTAATGCAGTTTGCTGTTCTACAAGATAGGACCCCGCTTCCCATAAGATTCCTAAGAGGAACTGGTATAACCATATAAACTCCAGCACCTTGGACACTGGAACAGACAGATGCATAACTGAACTGAGTAATAGATCCATCAAAACGTACCGATGGCCATGTATACAAGCTTCCTAGGGCGAACCATGATGAAGAGACGATCAATATAATCAAATATACACCGGAAAACCTCTGAAAACGTTGTTGGTGATGGCTACAGCAGAAAAGCACAATCAAATTAGCTACAGAACAAAAAGTGAGCATTGAAGTGTTCAAATGAAAAAAGATAAAACTTGCTCCAAACTGCTGATTGTACAGCATTACATGATATGATTAACTGACATGGGCATCCCAAGAGCATGAGGAGGACAGACAGATGCATACGTAGTTACGTAACTCTAGGTTTCTAGCGATATGTAATCCGATGCTTCGATAAACTATCTAAGCACTTATTGCATTGTTAGAAACTTGAGAACTCGAATAGCTGCTTAATTGTTTGGTACACTTGCTCAAACCATATAATAACCGCGTCAGCTCCAAATAGTAACAGGAAAGTGGCAAATTCGCAGGCCACAACAACCGCTTCCCAAAATAAATCCACTTACCATGCAGCTCAATAGGCAACAAAACTGGAACTAAGGAATCATTTCGAATAAAACTGCAGGGTTCCCACCGACAAGTAAACACTAGTCGGTGCCAATTTCGCAACCGCTAAGTGGCGAGCTACAGAGAGCAAGCAATCGGGAGACGGCAGCACGCGCGTACCCTGTCCTCGGGGTGGAAGCAGGGGTGGATGATGCCGTTCATGTCGAGGTAGAGGTTGTCGAACTCGAGCCCGTTCGGGTTGGGCTTGGAGGTGTCCACGGGGACCTTGACGCCCTCGATCTCCAGCGGCTCCTCCTCCACCACTTCCACCACCACCTTCGGGTACTTCTCCACCAGCCACCGGTAGAACGACGGGACGCCCATCTCCGCTGCCCGAGGAGGTACAAAACCTCGCCGGAGCTTCTGACACTATAATAGAAGCGCACGCGGCGGAGGTCGGAAGGGGCGCGCGGAGGCGGAGCCTGGCGGCGGCGGGCAGCGGTGGCGGCGGCAGAAGCAGAGGAGAGGTAAATCCAGCAGAGGGAGAAGAGGGTTTTGCAGTTTGGACCCTGGAGAGTCGTGTCGGTGGCCCAAGACGAACAGACCTGCAGGCCAGAAATATAGTGGGCTTAGGGTCTGGATGCAGAGGTGGTCTCAAATCTCAGGGTCCACATGGGCCTTTTTCTCCTCTGGCTAGGGATGCAGATTTCCTTATTTTTGAGCCGGCCATGAACAAAAACTATTGAACTAGGAATCAATCTCATCTTCATAAACTTGTCGCATAAATATAATAGAATGCTGACACAACTAACCATTGAGTATCCATTTGCATCCCTCCTTCTAACCCATCCTGTGTAACTTAGATGAGTTCTCGGCGCGTTGCTGCGGGACTTTATAGATTGATCGGATGATGATAATTCGATGTACAATTCAAGGTGAAAAAATAGAAAATCAATCACATTCTGTTTAAAAGGAAATACAAACAAATATAAAAAAATATTGAAGATTTGCTTAATTAGATGCTGAGAGAGACACCAGAAATTAGGTGCCTGTTGCTTGACATGCTTTTTAGTCAGAAGCCAATAAGAAGTAAGATATGACTTCTCATACCTGGTCAATCGGATGAATAAATCAAGGTAGAAAAGTGGAAAATCAACTCCATTCTATTTTCAAAGGAAATGAAAATAAATATACGAAAATTACATACACCTGCAGTTAGGTGCCTGCCTCATAGACATGCTGATGGCCTTGGTGTCGAGTTTCGGATATCCATACCCCATCCGCGTGGAGCTGTTCCCGGGTGCACGGAGATGGAAGCAGACAGCAGGAGGAGGCCGAAGAAGCACCGTCTTCCAGATTCAGCGAACGTCTCGCCATGCCGCAGCTGTTGCTTGATCCCCGGGCTCATTGAGGCTCTGAGCGCGCCGTCCGTGCTTGTTGAAGAGTCTCCGCCCCGGCCTTCTCCGGCTTTGCCCCATCCCAACAGATACTGTCACCGCCGCCGGCTCCTCGCCCTTGGACACCGCTACCACTTTCTTTCTTCTTCAGCACTGAAAAAAAGATTGATCTCAATCTCTCAGACGAAGGTTTGAATGTGACAAATAGGAGGTCGTGGGGGGCAATCAGGAAGAAGAACCAGGAGGAGAAGGAGCTCATGGGGCAATCACCATTTATGATTTGCGGGAGAGAAACTGAAAATTTTAAGAGGCACAGTCATGCAACCGTTTTTGCTCTTTCTTGTGCAACCTGCGTTGATGTTGGCATGGGAAGAGGAGGGATTCGGTGGTGGGGGCAGGCAAAGGTGGGGAGGCGGAGGCTGGAGTGGAAAGAACTCAGGGAGAGGAGGGGACGTGGCGGCGCGATGTTGGGGCGGCGGGGCAGCGGGCACTGACGGTCCTGATTTAAAATGAGTTTTTACATCTAACACTTTAGATATAAAGGTGATGCGGCACAATCGCAGAAGAGATTTGTCTTTTAGTGGGTGATACTTACTAGATTAGCACCTACTCCCTTTTTTTACTACCGTCAATGTTGACTTTTTAACGTTACATTTGGCCATTCATCTTAATTTAAAAAGTATGATAGATATTATATATTTCACTATAATTTATTATATTACTAAATATATTTAAATAATAATTTATGATTTTATACATTTGAAATTTTTTGAATAAAACAAATGGACAAAGATGGTATTAAAACTCTGCGGTGATAACAATAAAAAACATAGAGAGTGTGTTCTAAAAAGACGATGATTTTGGAACCTCATAATCCCTATTCCATAAATTTATCACAGGATCTGATGGAGATCATCACGAAACAACAATATACACGCCCTTGACTTTTGAATATCGTGATGATTGTGCGAGGCTAGTGGCTGTGTAATGTCTCAATAGTATGCGTTTGGTGCAAGATGTGCATGCATGTGGTCCATTGTCATTCTATTCACGCGTCCTGATTGAGCGAGGCCGCTGATAAGTTTCAGACTTAATTATCTCGCGCTTTCTATCCTGCAGAAGATTCTCCAGCGATTAGAGCTAGCTTGTGGTCAAAGATCTTCCCTCAACTCCTCCCTTAAAACGAATTGACAAACATGACCCAGATATTTATCAAAGTTGCCTACCACCTGATGTTGCGTTATCTTGAAAGAGTTTTTATTTTACTCTTTGCGTTTCAGAATATAAGCAATTTTAGGTTTAGTGAAAGTTAAACTTTTATCACTTTGACTACTAATAATTTATAATTAATAATATTTTATCATATAAAAATTATATTTTTTGAATTCATCATTAAATAAACTTTCATAAAAAATTATATTTTTATATTAAAAATTATATAATTTTTTAATTATTATTGGTAGAAGTTAAATTTTTTTGAACTTATCTAATTTAAAAATGCTTATATTTTGGAACGGAGATAGTATTTATGAAGCAGAAATAGTACGCCTCTTATGATCACATAAAATTAATTATCTAAGAAATTAACAGAATAGGACGGTCGACAACCTAATGGTCTGAGAGGTAGAACCGTAGAAGTAGCTATTGTACTGTACTGGCGTATCTGCATGCAGGAGAGGGATCACTTACGCTGTCTACAAACCCAGCTGAGTCCGTTTGAATACAAGGCATTCAGTATTTGTTCTCAGCTCTGTATCTTGCCCAGCTACTTAGCTGTTTCACAATCGCACTGAACCATCGATAGTAATCCACCTGAATTCTGAGTCGAAATTAACCACTTATCAAAGTGCTGATCGATTTACAGCTTCACTTCGCCTCGCCTTCTTTCGGTTTGCAGGTTTGCAGGAAGTTGCAGGGCAAAGGGCTTGCATGAATAAACTCCTAAAATGCACATAGTTTCATACTAACTCCTGAAGAACAACTCAGTTCAGAAGTGATTGAGAAGACAAGCAAGCAGCTTTCTGACGAACCACAAGCTGTGTGTATAAATGCACATAGTTTCATACTAACCCCATTTGAACTAAACAATGTCTTCCAGATCATAATAGACATAGACAGGTTTTTTGTCCATGCAAGAAAACACAACTTATTTTGCATGATATAAACTTTTCTTGATCGATCAGATTTGTATATACTCCTAGTATGTACTAGCCAAACTGAAGGAACTAGAGATCCAGCTAAATACAAGTTTCAGGTAACAGCCAAACAGGTGCAGCAACTTATTTAAGCATCACGTACGTAAAGCATTCACTTGTGTGTATAAATGCAATATTTATACCACTGGGCACTATGTGAGGAACTTGTATACTCCATGTTTGTACCGAAAGGAACATTTTACGCTGCCAGTGGTTCATTAAGTATCAGGTTGGGAAATAAGTGAGGTGGATTAATAGACGTAGGGAAGTAACAGGTTTGAATTTTAATGCCAAAAGGCCGTGCAAATTTAATGGTCAATTCTGTCTTTTGAGAGGAGTTTGAATGTGCATATCAGAGTTATGGAGCAACTTATTCAGATGGAGTTTGAATACATACTCGTGATACTACTCATTAATTATTATTACTTTTGCAAACTATATAATGTATTCTTCCTTTCAGTTTTAAAATATTGATAGTTTAACACCAACTTTGATAATTCGTTTTATTAAAAAAATTGTTCAAATACGTAAAATATTAGTCGTAGTTCAAATACCACTATTGATAAACCAAATTTAATAAAATATATTATATTTATCATTTTTTAAATAAAAAGAATAATCAAAGTTGATGTTAAAAGTTAATAATGTCAATATTTTAAAACCCACTGTATAGTATATGAATATTTACAACCTCAGTAATAAACACACTCCACATCAACCAATTGAACAAAGCATATTTATTTTGAACACGTACATTTAAGAGTGTGATCCCCTACGGTGAGACATCATTACCCATTACGTGCCTCCTGTTATGTTTTTCTCCTGGGGATACGAGCACTTATTGCATGTTTTTCTCTAAGTCGGAGTAGGAGAAGACTTGCATCACGGGGAATTGAAGTTGGCATTTCCACATCCACCAACAATTCAATGAAAGGACATGGAGCCCCACATGTCAATATCAGTGTCAATGCAGCATTAGTGATGATCGAGACCTGTTTAACTTTGAAAGGTGTGGATCGAGTAGCTAGTGGGATGCTCCTACGTACGTGTGAGGTTTTACAACAAATAAGTTGATTAGTATACTACCATTGATGCATGGTGAGATTATAAGCAGCCGGCTATTTAGATCTCAAGAGAATTTGCATTTTTATAATAAAAAAATAAGTATCTTGGACCAAACCTATACCAAGTACGTATCCCATCGGTTCTGAAATTAGCGTCGCCGGCTATATAGTTCAAATCGGAACTTAACGGTGATAAACACTTTTAGTAAGGAGTGAGTACTTGCATATATAATAATGACCCTTCCTGGCGAGGTGCATATATATAACCAGTGCTAATTAATGATATATTGGTACCAGCTTATGTGGTCATTTTAGAGAAATATATAAGTAAAATATAGTCATATGATATTTTAGAATGACAACCAAATTTTATTGGCACACCAAACTTTGGAATGGTTTGTATGGCTAAAGAACCAAACGTGCCCTATAATGCATGGGCGTATCCAAAGCGATGGTGTTGATAATTCATACTTGTGGGCCCCGCTGCAACCTTGACAGAGAAGATGGCCACACGTTTTGGCCTCACGCATCAATTTCAGAAAAGGACGTGTATCAATAATTTGGAGTCCATGAAGCTACTTGGCTCCATTGGGTCCATGTATTCAATATATGGAGACCAAGATGCCATGCTAAATAATCAGAGGCGATGTAGCAAGTTCTCTAGCTAGATTCTAAGGCCTCTTTTGGATTGTAGGATTTTTTTCTATTTCTCGCATTTTTTTGTAAAATTAAACTGATTTTTGCAAAATTCCTACATAATTCCTATGAAAATCATGCGTTTCAAAAGAGCTCTAAATCTTCACCAGCATCCCAATTTAAGGAATAAAAATATCCCACATAAATGTTAGAGAGTGTCAAGAACTAGATTCAAAGACTGACTTTTTATTAGTTGACCCTTAAACCATCCACTTTTATTAACATGTTATAATTATTACCATTATTATCAAATCATTGATTCTAACATGTACTGTACTCCTATGTTACACTACACAAAAACTCACAAACAGTACTATATCAATGTACTTCCTCCGGTTTTAAAACATTGACACCATTGACTTCTAACATTAACTTTGACCATTTATCTTATTCAAATATTTTGATAAATATAATATTTTTTTATAATTTATTTTATTATTAGTGGTATTTGAAACACAATCAATAATTTTACATATTTGAACAATTTTTCTAATAATACGAATGGTCAATGTTTATGTTAGAAATCAACGATGTCAATATTTAAAATCGGAGGTAGATTACTTGTCAATCAGATGAGCTATACATGCATTGTTTAAAACATCGAACACATTCATGCAGAGCTTCCTTTTAGTTAAATGTTATTTACATATGCAATTTCTGCTTTGTTTTTATTATTGTCATTTGGAACACAGTAATGTCTAATTTCGAATAAAACTGTTCAATTTCATAAAAATATGATTCGGAAAGATTCTCACAATCAAAAGAGAGCTTTCCTTAGCCTATATATAGGGATCATCAACTACTATATAATTCACAAAAGTACCTTTGTTTCTCGATCCATCATTTCTGATCGATTGACAAGATTGTGTAGGACGGATCTTGGCGATGAGCCTATGATCAAAATCATTTGAGCTAGTCTTCTTATTTGAAGCCTCTTCTGAGAGAAAAAATTAACACAAAAAGCATTATATACGGTCATATGTTCAATTGAATGCATTGATGACTGATGAGATTGTCAAAGTAAACAATACTACTACTAACTACACATCGACCAACTGTCTGGAGTTGACCGATTCCAAGCGCATACTATTAAATTTGAGTCCAAGGAGTCTTTCTAGCAATTGACCACCTCAAAGTCTTCAGAAGTCTACGTATAAAATCATCTAATCTGCTTGTAGGTGTAGGTGTAGGTCGGATCTTTTAAGACTCCAATGATCTTTTAAAGGACATGAACTTTAATATTGATTGTAGGCATAGGTCTGATAGTACTCGCAAAGTGTGTTGTGATGTGTGTGCGTGTGTCGAATAGATACTACAGCTATAATAAATAGAATATGCTTTAAAAAAGAGATAAAGCTACCTGCCTTGAAGTATTTACAGTGAACACAAGTCAACAAACAAATGCTAATAGTAGGAGTACTATATGTGGTTGTTAGTTATTGAACGTGTCACATCAGCCATGCTGCTACGGTACGCGTACGCTTGTGTGTACTCTTCATCAGAGAAGAAAAGAAGTGAAAATCCGATGTGGACTGACATGCCCTTTCTGATGGTGCAACCTTTTTTAAATTCTATGTTTTTTTATGATATTGAATTGATTCTCTTTTTCTATATATTTTTTGTGAATTTTTTACATTCCAAAAGTAATCTATTTAACTATCTATATTGCGAGCATAAAAAACAACGTCTACTTTTCATTTATGAATAAATATAAATATCACTGGCTTAAATTTCATATTGGAAAAGTCGGTCAGCTTAGAGTACGCATATGGAGGGGAAGCCGGGATCCCGGGACAGTCCTGCTTTGCATCCACTGCTAGCTAATAAGACAGTTGCTAATGAAGGATTTTTATAAGAATTGCAAATAAATTAATAAAAATTAGCTCAATTTTATAGAAAAAATATAAAATTTAAGAAAATTTCCACGTTTCAAATGGGATCTAAAAATGGATAAATTTCCTGTGATTTTGACTAATTTGGCACATATTTATACCTCTGAAGAAAAAGGGCCTATGCTGGTGTGGTACTGGCACCCCCAACACCGACCTCCTGCCTCTGCCCAGACGACGAATTAAAACCCAGAAAACTACTTAGTACTCTGTTTTTGATAATGTCAAGAGGTGCAAGATCAAATACTTTCAATTTCTGTCAACAAATTGTGGCCAACAAATTCGCAAGGATAGTCTTCCTGCTGCTGTTTGGCTTCCGCAGGATCCATCCACGCATGCACGCACTCACATGAACAGCACGAGGCGTCAGGGTTTCCAAAGTCTTCAATTTTCAACACCTGCCTGCTGTGTTTTTGGCACAGTTAATTAGTATTTTTTTAATTAATGTCATCGTTGATTTTTAAATTTAACTTTGATCATTCATCTTACTCAAAAAATTTATTTGAATGTGTAAAATTTTAAGTTATGATTCAAATAACTCTAATGATAAATCAAATTATATTAAAATATATAAAATTTATCAAAATTTTTAAATAAAATAAATAGTTAAAATTAAATTTAAAAATTAATAATAATATCAAGTAAAGAACGAAATATCAATTAAAGATGGAGAGTACTAACAACGCTGTAATTTTGGCAGTGGCGAATAAACCGCACCAGATTAAAAGAAAAAACAGGTCACCTGTACTATCGCGTAGTACCAGCGGCGTAGTAGCGCCTGTCAGTGTCACCGTATACGTCTCTCTCTCTCCCCTCTCTCTTCTCTCTCTTCGCCGCGCTGGTTGCTGCCTGAGCAATAACGGCACCCTCTCACAATAAATGCCCTTGCACCCATCCACCCTCTCGGCCACTCCCCGGCTGCGGCAATAACTCCGCGCTGCCCACCCGCCGTTCCCCTTCCGTCCCCTTCCTCCGAGCTAGCTCCTCCATGGCGCCTCCTTCCTCGCTGGGATCTCTGCCTGCGATCTCTTGCTAGCCGGCGAAGCGCCGGAGCTCGATCGTATCCGCGACCTCTCACATGCGATATTACCGTCTAGACTACAAATACCCTTCTTCTCTGCCGGGCGTCGAGTCGAAGCAGGGATCGATCAGAGGTACGACTTAGATCTCGCACCTGCGCCGGCTTCGTTCTTCCATGGCCCGGTAGCTCTCGTGCGCGCGCGTACGTTGGCCCTAGATCTGCTGCCGCGCGTGAGGTTACGTGGCGTGCAAGCCACTGATCTGTAAACGTTTTGTACTCGACGCTGCTTGCTTGCTTGCTTTCGTTCTGGCTCCGTTCTCCTGGTTGGCTTCAGCGCACGAACGTTTTTGTATTTGGTTGGGTGATATGATATGTTTGTGCTTCTTCTGGCAGAATGAGAGCAGCTGGAGGTCTAGGGTTTGGCCGGAGGCAGTAGTCCCGCGCTACCGTCATCAGTCATGACGCCGGGGAGGATGATCGGCCGGAACGGGGTGGCGTATGGGTCGTCGTCGGCGATGTCTCTGAACCAGGTAATTCAGAGAGAGAGGTTGCAGATGCGCGTATAATCATCGTTTCTGTGTAGTTTTGGGGAGTTTTGATATATAGCTGCTTTCCTACTAGTGCTTGCTTGTGTGTTTTCGGCTTATTTAATTTTGTTGTGGAACCGTAGGTTTCGTACAATATGCGTGTGTATCAGTATTAATTATGCGGACCATTAAAGGATAGTAAGTAGAGTACTTAAATTGCTAGTATTCAATGGAACATGAGTAGGTACTGGTAGGAGGAAGAAGATGCAAGCTGATCTCATATATATGCTATATCACTGCGTGCATTTATCAATATCTAGTTCATGATATTGCGCACACATTAGTGATTTTTGTGCTTCTAATTTTGAACATTTGAAAATACAAAATCCTTTTGTTCCCTTTTCAATGGAAGCGGCTTCCCTTTCAGTTCATTGTAATTCCCTCTTTGATGTTTGAAGTACTAGTGCACAGAGAAGGAATTTTATTGCATTTGATCTGAAAATATTTCATATGCATTACCTAGATCCTCCCTTCACTGATTCTTTTTATTTGAATTATGATTCCTACGTATGTGGACTGAATGAATTGTAGGTTGACTTGCTAGACAGCCAACACCTGCAGCAAGCATTCCAGCAGCATCTCTTCGACCAGATTCCAGCCCCCACATTGGACAGTGGCGACAACATGATCCATGGCCATGCTGACACGTTGGTCGATGAGTTTGAGAGCAAGTCGTGCAGCGAGAACCCTGATGGCACCTCTGGTGAGGATGGGCAGCTGGAGGACCCCAACCAGAGGCCAAACAAAAAGAAGCGGTACCATCGCCACACCCTACACCAGATCCAGGAGATGGAAGCGTAAGATCGATGGCGTCAAAATTGTTTGAACTCTTTTTTCCTTCTCAAAACATATCCAAAGTCCATATGTTAATGTTAGAGAATTTTTATTGTGATCGATCAGGTTCTTTAAGGAGTGCCCACATCCAGATGACAAGCAGCGGAAGGAGCTGAGCCGGGAGCTAGGTCTTGAGCCACTACAAGTCAAGTTTTGGTTCCAGAACAAGCGCACGCAGATGAAGGCAAGTGCTATTACTCTAGATACACTGTACTATATTGCTCTTGTATTGATGACATTATGCTGCCAGGCGCATATTAATACACAATTGGACAATAAAATTCTGCATTAGGCACATACACAGCGTCATACGATGACGCTGAAGAGCGATTGTATGGGAAGAAAATAATATGTTACTCATTTGAGTATGATGGGTGGTGTGTGCAGAACCAGCATGAGCGGCAGGAGAATGCACAGCTTCGAGCAGAGAACGACAAGTTGCGCTCTGAGAACATGCGGTACAAAGAGGCGCTAAGCACTGCATCTTGCCCCAGCTGTGGTGGCCCTGCTGCACTTGGAGAGATGTCCTTCGACGAGCATCATCTTCGCCTTGAGAATGCCCGCCTCCGTGATGAAATTGACAGGATATCAGGCATTGCTGCTAAGCATGTTGGCAAGCCCATGGTATCCTTCCCGTTGCTCCCCAGCCCACTCGCTGCAGCTGCAGCCCGCTCCCCCCTTGATCTTGCTGGTGCTTACGGTGTCCAGCCGCCTAGCCTCACTGCCGATCACATATTTGGTGCTGGAGCTGGCGCCGGGGATCTGCTGAGAAGTGTGTCAACTGGCCATCTTGATGCTGACAAGCCTATGATTGTGGAGCTGGTTGTTGCTGCCATGGATGAGCTTGTCCAGATGGCTCAGCTCGATGCACCACTGTGGGGCATGGGCACAATAGGAGGGCAGTTGGACGAGGAGGAGTATGCTAGGATGTTCCCAGGCGGGATCGGCCCAAGGCAATACGATCTCCGATCAGAAGCTTCTCGTGACAGTGCTGTTGTTATTATGACTCGTGACAGCCTAGTCGAGATCCTCATGGACACGGTAAGTGATGAGCAACAGCATTAACTGTGTAGATTGATTTATTCCAACTTGAATGATTGAACTGATTCTGCTTGATGGTGTGTGATTCAATCTTATGCGTTCAGAGTCGATTCACATCAGTGTTCTCAAGCATTGTTTCGAGGGCTTCAACACATGAAGTGTTGTCGACAGGCGTGGCAGGAAGCTACAATGGTGCACTGCAAGTGGTCTGTTTAACACAAATCAATGCCATCCTTTTCAATTCATGGTTCATTGAAATCTTACTGTATGACATTGGTCATGTATGCCTAGCTTACAATGTTGGTCAATCAACTTGCAGATGTCAATGGAGTTTCAGGTGCCTTCACCATTGGTGCCGACAAGGGAGAGCTATTTCGTAAGGTATTGCAAGCAGAACCCTGATGGGATGTGGGTAATTGTCGATGTCTCACTTGACAGCCTCCGCCCTAGTCCTGCCTTGAAGTGCCGTCGCAGGCCATCTGGCTGCCTTATCCAAGAAATGCCCAATGGGTACTCAAAGGTTGAACTCCTTGATAAACTTCTTGCTCCATGGATTGTAATAAAAGAATAGCCATTTTGGAACAGCATTTACCTTTAGAAGTTTTATGTAAAAAATTGTCTTAGCAGATAGAAAAAAAAAAACGAAGACTCGTATCAGTTGTTCACATTAGTTGTTATCCTATAAACTTGTGTGCATGGGCGTGCAGGTGACCTGGGTGGAGCATGTTGAAGTTGATGACAGGTCAGTGCACAACCTCTATAAGCCTTTGGTGAATTCAGGCCTTGCATTTGGTGCAAAGCGTTGGGTTGGCACCCTGGACCGGCAGTGTGAGCGCCTTGCCAGTGCCATGGCCAGCAACATCCCCAATGGCGACCTCGGCGGTACGTACAGATCTATTTGATATAAAATGGTCTTTCGAAAAAAAAATATTTGACATAAAATATAGTGATAGGCGTGTGTTGATGTGCGTCCTTTGCAGTGATCACTAGCATAGAGGGGAGGAAGAGCATGCTGAAGCTGGCAGAGCGCATGGTAACAAGCTTCTGTGGTGGTGTGACGGCATCTGCTGCGCATCAGTGGACGACACTTTCAGGTAGCGGTGCGGAGGATGTGCGTGTCATGACGAGGAAGAGTGTTGATGACCCCGGTAGGCCACCGGGCATTGTGCTCAACGCCGCCACCTCCTTCTGGATACCCATCCCGCCCAAGAGGGTCTTTGACTTTCTCCGGGATGAGACCTCTCGCAGCGAGGTGCCATGCCGCGCCCAGAGTCTAGAGTTTTTCCACCTATGTCACATGTGCATTTTCTGGGATAAGTACTTACCTTATAAATTTTGAATTTGCAGTGGGACATCCTCTCCAATGGTGGTGCAGTCCAAGAAATGGCTCATATCGCCAATGGCCGGGACCATGGGAACTGCGTCTCCCTTCTTCGTGTCAATGTGAGCATCCACGACAGACTTTCCTCCTACCCCCTTGCTTCAGAATTATGATAGTCAATGCAAACTATTCGTGTTATATTTTCATAAGTTACTGCCTAATTGGCGCACGTGACATATTGATGATTCTTTCTGGTTGTATTGTGCAGAGCGCAAACTCAAACCAGAGCAACATGCTGATCCTGCAAGAGAGCTGCACTGACGCATCAGGCTCGTACGTCGTCTACGCCCCAGTGGACGTAGTAGCAATGAACGTGGTGCTCAACGGCGGTGACCCAGACTACGTGGCCCTGTTGCCATCGGGCTTTGCCATCCTCCCTGACGGGCCACCAGGCGCAGCTGCAGAGGGGGAGAGCCCTGGGGGAGGATCACTACTGACTGTGGCGTTCCAGATCCTGGTCGACTCGGTGCCCACCGCGAAGCTCTCGCTGGGATCTGTTGCGACGGTGAACAGCCTCATCGCCTGCACCGTGGAGCGCATCAAGGCCGCAATCTGCGGTGAAGGAAACCCGCAGTAATCATACTATGCATGCAAGGTACATTTCAGAGGCCCAGAACTAAAATTCAAAACATTGAGTAGAACCACACGCAAACCTGTTTTAATTCGGCATTGGTTTAATGATTTGAATGCTTGTTAAGTTCTTTCGTTCGGCTTTGATTTTTTTTTTTTTTTTTTG
>BCLG01002585.1:0-11371 GCA_001602295.1 Zoysia matrella | reverse complement strand
TGTGCTCGTGTCGCGTGCGCAGCACGCCGCGCACCACCGCCAGCCGTACGACACCAACTACTGCATCGTCAGCGGCATGTGGAACGGGGTGCTGGACAGGTACAGGGTGTTCGAGGCGCTGGAGATGGTGGTCTACCTCCGCACCGGCGTCCGGCCGCGCTCGTGGGACGAAACGGACGCCTCGTGGATGGAGGACACCGGCGCTGATCATCTCGCCGTCGACGAAGCCACTGCCGGTGATGCTGGTTTGTAACGCCGGTGAGCATCGGCTCTGACTGACCGTATGCACATACCACAGGTATACAATTTTAGTTGGGGGTCAATGAACCCCACCACATGTATTCTTTTACTCCTAAGTTTGTGTAAATCTTGTCGTTTGTAATGCTCCAACTAGGTTCAGAAAAAGATAAAAATTACTGACGTCCAAAAAAATGTCTTTTTGCACAGGGCCGGCTGTCGTTTGTAATGCTCCAACTAGGTTCTGCCCATGATTTTCTTGTGGTTCGAATATCCACACTTTATTTTCTTTTCTTTTGTGGTGCGAATCTTTTGTGTTATCCTTGTGATATGCTTTCAAAGCTCCTTTGGTCTTCCACAAGAAAATTCAGAGACAGCCAGCCACACTCGAATGATTGGCCTGAAATGAGACTCTGTAACAGTCTCTGCCGCAGCAAAACCATTACCGCATGGCAAGCAACCCTGCAGACGCGGCAATAAACAGATGGAACATGAGAACTGAGCGTTCAAGCCCTGCTCCTCGTTGCCGGCGAAAGTTTCTTCATCGATATCAAGAAGGAAGCGCTTGTGTGCGTATAGTTGATATAAAAAAGAACGCGCTTATGTGCATATAGTTGTAAGTCTAGTGCACACATTATGTGCGTATAGTTGTAGATCTAGTGTACGCGTAGAGATGTGAGTTTTGCGCTTAGGGATGTGAGTTTTGTGAGCATGATGTGAGTAGGGTGTGTTGCGCGTGCGTTCAGATACTACAACTGTACTGCAAAATGTCTAGACTTTTTTTTTAAAAAAACAGATGAAACACTGCTCCTCTTTATACAAGAGAACATACTTCCATCTCATAATACACTGAAATGATTGATTAAGTAGCGATGTATGCAAAGCTAGACAACGAAGATTTCATAATACACTCGTCAAAAAATCTCACATCTCAGAATATATTTATGATTCGAAACAAACAGATAGAACAATTGATACAGGCATCATTTCTGGAAAACTGCGTGGACCCGAGTATGGATGACACGGCGCACAAATTCTTTGGTAGGAACTATTTCTGATTGTAGCATTAGTCATGTCCAGGTGAGACAATAACGTTGAATAATCACAACTTGGGGACCGTTATCCATGTATAGAAAACTCTTCTGCATCACTACATCCTTTCCAACAAAAGAGCAGCTACAAGTTTAGATCCATAGATGATGAGTCCTTATGCGTCGTAATCCAGCTACTTGTATCAGGAAACTTTCAGTGACCACTTCAAAAGGAACTGATGGCAATTACCCAAGCAGCAGGGCAGATCCTTACATCACTATTGTTTGGAATCGCTCTGAGCTGACTCAGAATTTTCATGGTTGATTCTTCCTCTCCAGAGAATAATCTGTTCATCTTTAAATAATAGGGGAACACATGGAACCAAATCCTGTGTTATATAAAGAAAAAGCCAAACAATCAGACTGCAGTGTCTGCAAACACCTACTGAAAAGAGATTTAAGCAAGCAGGTATTTCAGAAGCAATATATGTCCAAGAAAAATAAACTAAAAAAATTTTAAGCATAAATTTAACTTATGGAATCATTGAATCAGAATGATTATGTTCAGACAGACACGATAGCAGCAGCAGCAGCAAAAACCTAAGAACTTACCCTTAGCTTCACACCAATTTTCTTGCAATCACTAGTTCCAACATGGGAGCAATCTAGTCTCACCACTTCCACAGTCTTGAAGGCTTCTCTCACTCTATCAACAACATTAACATATACACCATTCCTAGCTGCACATGACAGACGGATTAAAAACTTTTGGATAAAATCCAAATTACTACCCTCAAGTATAGCCTAAGTCTAAATAACCCTCTAAACTATTTTTTTGGTTCATTTTGTCCCCACAACTTTGCCATTTGGCTCAATTTACCCCATACTACAATTTGTCTTTTTTGTTTCTCCTTCTATAATCGTAATCATAAGCTCAAAATTTACGAGATGATAGAGCATATAGTCAAACATGTTGAAAAAATACATTATAATTTTTTTATTGTTATTTTCATAGGAAAGGATATTTATTAATAAATTAATCCTTATTGTACAAAACTATATGAAAATAATGATAAAAAAATATGATGTATTTTTTTTAACATGTTTTATGATGTGCTCTACCATCTTGTAAAATTTTAGCTTAATATTATGCTTATATTTTGAGAAACCAAAAAGATAGATTATAGTAGGGGGTAATTTGAGCCAAATGGCAAAGTTGTGGGGATAAAATGAACCAAAAAATAGTTTTAGGGGTTATTTAGACTTTGACGATACTTGAGGGTAGTAATTTGGACTTTGTCCAGAACTTTTTTAACCAAAAAATATCTCACCAACAAAACTGTGGAATTGTGAAGTGCACACATATTTCAAATGCGACGATAAAAATATTCAAACTTACTCAGTTTCATAAGTGGTGAAGAATTCAATCCTCTGTTCCTCAATTCTTTTGTTTCCTCGAAAGTCAACCCATCGGCAACATTTTGCACAAGCCTAGGATATATAGGAGCTAAAGGCTTCCACAGCATCAATGGTATTACAGGCCGCTGTTTTGGATCATAATTCCGACCGCGATATAGAATAAGGATGTTGATGTTACGATACATTATCTTGCCACCTGTTTTATCCTACACAATTGTGCATTGACATAAGGACATTGACCTTTAAGTACAGAGGAGAGTGAAAATCCATAGTATTGACAAGCAATTAGTACCGCATTATGACCTCAAGATGGAAGCAAATATTGTCCATGTCAATTGTTGGCACTCCCAAGCATTTGATCCTAACAGCTTCTGCACGTTTCCAGTGATTGTGGATGTCATCAAGCATATTGTGCGTTACACCACCTTTTCCTAAGGGTATGAAAAATCACATTTATAAGTGAACACGGGACACATTTAAACACACAAAACAGAATATTTCCAAGGTACAAGGTCGATCAAATATTCTGATGTAACTTTGTACAAGTGTATCCGGCACCTATGACATTCTTTAGATGCACTGCAACAGCCAACACTTGGGTTCAATAGACAATATGAAATCATTTCAACGCTTGTTACTAACATGTCATGGCAACTGTCAACTACTGATATGCAGTGAGTGAAAGAAAACTTATTCTAGACTTATTCTATAACATACTGTCAAAACTTCCAAAATTAATAAACTGTAATATGCATATTTCACTTCTTTGTTTTTCTGGTCAAGAGAATATAAAACAGCAACCAACATCACTGCTCTTGAGAGCCGGTAACAACAAATTTTGACAGTACATTTGTACCCAAAATGTCCCATTACCCAACGACAGCAATTACCAAAACGCAGGCACCTGCAAATCAAACAACCAACTGCACGGTACGCTTCACAACCTCTAGCACATACTGCATCAGAAAGTGACTCCATTTTGGCACCGCGAGCACCAACAACTCACCCAAATTGATCTGCCGAGAGCAGTCGCTATGCCGGTACTGCTCCACCAGCTCGGCCACCTCCGCCTCCGACAGGGGCTCGCCGAGGACCTTCTCCCTGCTCCTCGATCCTACGCCACCATGCCCGGCGTCCCGAGCGCTGCTTTTCACGGAGGCCGCAACGCCGTCCCAAGGCCGGTCGAGGCGGCCGGGGCCGAAGGGAGAGAACCGGGTGGGCTCGCGGAACCCGATGGGCTTCCAAGCCGGGTCCGTCTCCGAGTACGAGTAACGAAAGTCGAAGGGGAGGTCGGAACTCGCCGGCTCGTCGGGCTTAATCTTCCCCGTCCCAGCCTTGGGCTTCGCCGGCGGCGGCGAGGGCGGCAGAGTTGAGCGGGGCTCACGGATGCGCGTGAAAGGTGGGTCGTCGTCGGTGTCGGAGATGGAGGTGGAGCGGAGGAGTCGCCGGGCGAGGGCCTGCGCGTGGGTGGGGCGCCGCCATGGGAGAAGCTTGCGAGGGAGAGGCATTTTTTTTTTTTTTTGATTAATTGCGTGGGAGAGGCATTGGTGAGAGGAGTCTGGAGCGAGAGGAGGAAGACGACGGTTCGGTGGTGGGTTGGAAAGTTGCACCTGTGTTTGGGCTTGGAAGAAAGCCCATGATACGGCCCATTTTGGGTTTACCTTGGGTCAAATTAGTGATACATTTTGGGCTATGAGTAGACGGGCCTGTTTGGGTTTGAGGTCCGGAATGATTTGGGCTGGATCAGGCGCGAGTTTGTATGCGCCTGAAATGCATCGTATGGGAGTTGCACAGGGTTTTTGGCCGAACAGCAGCTTGCAAAAATGATCACGCTACACATAGCAGATCTTTAATTTATAATTAAACCTAGCAGCCGACCTGATCGTGAACAAGTCAACAAGAAGAAGGTCACGGAAACTATAATTGAAATGGTCATTAGAGAAAGTACTGCTTCGAACAACCGCAGAAATATATTTGCACAGGTCATATCGACGAAGGTTGAAAGGTTTCTTCAATTATCATCCTTTTTACTGTATTACTACTTTCATTTCTAAATTATCAATACATTGACTTTTATCATCAACTTTAACTATTTGTCTTATTCAAAAAATTTGTTTCAATATTTACTATTATTAGTTATGTTTTAAGCACCACTAATAATAAAGCAAATAATAACAAAAAATTTTATATTTGAATAAAACAACCGAAGTTGATATTAGAAGTCAATGCTGTCAATAATTTAAAGACGGAGGAAGTATGTGCTAGACAACTAATCTGATGCAGGGTTTTAAAAACATTGAAAATTAACTGGTTTTCACGGTTTTCAATAAAACCTGTCTGGTTCGTTTTCATCGGATGGTCATTTTCGCTCAAAATCCAAAAACTGATGGTTTTAGCCCTTTCAAAAACCGCTACAGGATGGTTTTATACTAAATTTAATTTATTTGATGTTGCTAGGTGTGTAAATAGGTGCACTTAAGATTAACTTCAGAACATGTAACTAAGTTTTTAAAATCCCACCACTTTTGAAAACTAGTTTATTTTTTGAATTAAAGAGATTTGTAGGGTAATCTAATAGTGATTAATTTTCACCCGATATTACTAATTAAGTAACGGACAGCATCACTTTCTGTGAGGTTCCTTTCATGAAAAGCCTATATGAGTGCATGCAATGAAAAGAATCGAAGCCGGCTACAAGGATGAGATCGACCACGTCCACTTTTCTGATTAACACTTTCACAAGAGGAATCTGGACTTCGTTGCTGAATCCATGCCGATATCAACACGCTTGAACAATGAGACCTCGTCAACTATTCTGATGAACGGATGAACCTGTCACAGGAGAATTATGGACATAGCAGGTGGATAGATGACGATGTCAACGCACATATGCGTCTCCCGTTTAAACGATCCACGCAACAGAAAATCTGTGCCATGATGACGAACATGCTAGCAAGAGATATATGTAAAACGGAGATGCTAAAAAAGGTGTGTTTAGGCATAAAAGGGTTTATTTTTTAGCACTTGTTGTTTGTATGGGCTATATATGGAGGTATGTTTAGGCATAAATGGGTTAGAACCATTTAAACAACCATTTGTTGTATAAGCACTTGTTTAAGCAATTTTCTGGTATGCTTATGCACATAAACTGAACCTAATTAATCTACTTTTTACGTACTAGAGGTGACAAGCGAGCTATGCATGTCTAGTTACCGAGATATGCATATGCACATTTTTACTCTCCCTAACTTTTTTCTGTTCTCAAAGTCTAAAACATATTTTGTTTCGAAAGGCTAAATTCTGAAATATTACGTCTGGTAGTATTTCTAGTAGTGTTGATATGAGAAGAACGAAGTTCGAACTGAACGCGCTAATATATACTCTCTCCGTTCTTTAATTGATGTCGCCGTTGACTTTTAAATTCAATTTTGACTATTCGTCTTATTAAAAAAATTTGCTCGAATGTGTAAAATTTTAAGTTGTGATTCAAATAACTCTAATGATAAATCAAATTATATAAAAAATATAAAATTTATCAATTTTTTTGAATAAGATAAATGGTCAAAGTTAAATTTAAAAGTTAACGGCGACATCAACTGAAGAACGGAGGCAGTAGCTAAATGGATAGTCACGTTTCACAAGTTATCGTAGTATGTATGCTTCCATTTCACCTGAAATAAGGACGTACGAATCAGCAGTGACAATTTTCCTCCAAGAAAATATCAGCAATGTATTGTCAGGCATGACGACCATCAACCTAATTAAACACGAGATCGCCGACATTATGGGTTGACAGAATCAAATAAATATAGTAAGTTGCTTAGCTTACACGGATGCAGACCAGATCAGCTGATGAGACCATTTCTATAGCAGAGAGCCCAGCTCATTGACCGCTTCAGAGTCTCAACTACTATATAAACGCATGCCTCCCCGGCCTCCATGCATCAGACAACACAAACAACAAACAGCTACTGCAGGACACACGTCTCTGCTTGCGAGTAAAGCAGACATGGCCTCCTCTGGCTTGTTTCTTCTCACTGCTCTTCTCGCCCTGATAGCTTCCGGGGCTGTGGCTTCGGATCCCAGCCCTCTCCAGGACTTCTGCGTTGCTGACAAACACTCACCAGGTACACCCTTCATTTTTGAGCTACCATTTCATGACATTCTGATGGTTATAGCAAAGCCAAAACGGCTATAGAAGATATTGGGATTATGCTTCATCTGCTTAACAATGCTTCTGCTTTGTTGATGCAGTACGTGTCAATGGGTTCCCCTGCAAGGACGCCAAGGATGTGAACGCTGACGACTTCTTCTTGGCTGCCAACCTTGATAAGCCAATGGACACGACCAAGAGCAAGGTTGGGTCCAACGTCACCTTGATCAACGTGATGAAGCTCGCAGGCCTCAACACCCTTGGCATCTCCATGGCCAGGATTGATTACGCTCCTCATGGACAGAACCCGCCGCACACTCACCCACGCGCCACGGAGATCCTAACAGTTCTCGAGGGCTCACTCTACGTCGGCTTTGTCACGTCTAACACGGACAACAAGCTCTTTACTAAGATGCTCAACAAGGGAGACGTTTTCGTGTTCCCACAAGGCCTGATCCATTTTCAGTTCAATCCTAGCCATGACAAGCCAGCAGTTGCCATCGCTGCGCTCAGCAGCCAGAATCCAGGTGTAATCACCATTGCCAATGCGGTGTTTGGGTCAAAGCCACCGATTTCTGACGATGTTCTTGCAAAGGCGTTTCAAGTGGACAAGAAGGTTGTGGATTGGCTCCAGGCTCAGTTTTGGGAGGACAACCACAACTAATTAATACACAATTGCTTGTCAGATTTATGTTTATCTATCTACTTAATGTAACAGACTACTGTCTATAGCCATTGGCTTGTAGACTGTTAAACACTACAGTATGCATCATCATTTATAAATTTATATCATCTGTAATGATTGCATTTATTAATTTAATAAAGGATTGTGGTTTCCAATGTATATTTTTCCTTAAACCGGGCAACAATTATCTCTGTGGGGAAAATGCAATGGCAACTAGCTAATGGCATCCTTGCCTTTCTTGACCTAGATGGAACTATCAGGGTGGCAGCTCATTATCTCTTAATTCGATAGGACTTGATCATCTATAGTACTGGACCATCCGGGAAAATATGGCTTGATTCTTGTAACATTATGTCGCCTTAACCTTTTTCTATATGTAGTGAAAGCATATGCAACTTGTGAACTTGTCACTTAGTTAATTTCGTGCAGACCTGTCCTCGATCGGTATAAATAATTACGATTAAAAGGCGAAACATCACCTAACTAATTGATCTTTACTTGCTATGTAAATGAGGTGTTCATCGTGGCCAGGCCTGCAATGTTTTCCAGGAAATATGACGTCACCCCTAGCTCTACATTTGCCAGAAAATATCGTAAGAAAGAAAAGGAAATACAAATTCGAAGTAACAGAAACAACAGTAGCACTATTTTCTCAACCTATTTTGTTCCATAGAACAAATTGATAGCCTAAAGCCAGCGTCACCATCCAGCTCAGTAGCGATTCAATTACACAGTGTCAGAGATAATATACTCCGGATACTTACGGACCTGACCTCTACGTGAAGGCCCATCTACGAACTATGGCCCACGGCCCATTTGCAGCCCATGAAGCATCATATCTCGCCAAAAACGTCTCGACCCGGGGGTCGGAATCACACAAGCATCCTAACCCGACTACCAAAAGGTTCAGGGCTAGACGACAACAAGGTTCGACCGGTCAACGGCTAGAAGTCAACGCCTCCGAGGGTCGGCCACCGCCTCAACGGCCAACCTCTGATAGTCGTAGAGATTCCTGCCAACATACAGCAGGAGATAAAGCAACCTTGCCTTGCCTGGAGGTAAAGTGTTACAGAAGTTGGTAAAGCTACCAGGCGATCGGTAAAGCAAAACGAAAAAGTGCCCTTTGTCCCACACGACTGGACAAAAGACGTACGAAAGACACCGACCAATTGCACCAGCGCCAGTAGGCGCCAGACGACCAACTCAAGCGACGACCGAGGCCCTACCTGGCGGAGGGCCGGCAGGTTCCGTAGGCGCCAAGTTGATGACCCTAGTTCGACCCCTATATAAGGGGTACCAGAAGGCCTTAGACGAGGACAAGTTAATCCAAGTTGGATTCGAGTCATTTCATTGTAACCACATTTACCCACACGTGCTGGGATTTTTAGATCGAACCAAGGGCCCTTCTGCATTGTACTCATGTTCTTGAGTTTCTACGATTTGATCTCGCTCTCTCCTATACGTAGAGTATTACGCCTCGACGGCGGCCCGAATCAGGCTAACTCTCGAGTTTTTTCTAGACTAAGCCATTCGAATACGAAGAGCGCACCGATACTCTCTCCGATTACGTAAATTTTACTGTGCCGGTGGTCAGAACACCGACAGTTGGCGCGCCAGGAAGAGGGTTTTCGTGGTGTGTTTTCACTTCGCTTTTCGATGGCTTCGATTTTCGCCGTGAGAGAGGTTTCGATCTCTCACCTGCATTTTGAGAGTTTTGCGGTTGCCATCACTCGTGATTGTCAACCGTGGAGCATCCCCATTTTTGCTGTCGGCCAGGCTTTCTGTTTTAGAGCCTGAATTTCGTCGTTGACAACGACGGCGAGCTTCGTCTTCAGGCTCCACCCAAGCGACGCTCGCCGTCGTTCGCCTCGTCGTCGTTTGCCTGACGACGTGCTGGGCCATGACCCAGCCCGAGAGTGTTTCATGCTCAAAGCTCCTAAAGCCGCGGAGAACTCTACTCCCGGCAAAGGCCTCGACGACGACCCTTCTCCACATCGTCGCGCTCTTTTCATCGTCGAAGATGCCCTCCGGCGCAAATTTGCAACCGGAGGCGATGCTCAGAGTAAGAGTGCCGCTGCGACGAGCGGTGGCGCCCGAGCCCGCGCTCGTCCCACTTATCAGCAAATAATGGGCGGTGGTACGCCCGTCTTTGACACGCCATACGAGAACCTGGCGGCGGTGGCTTACGTCCTCCACGAGTCCGCCACGTCCGACAACCCCATGCTCAAAGAGATCTACGATCGTCTACGCGTCCACCTTAACAGCGCGCTTCAACAGTGTGGACCATCGCTTTGGCAGCACTCTGAGGCGTACAGTTCTCACCGGTCAAGCGCCGACCGACGAAGTCCGGTCCGTGACAGTCTTCACGGTCGGACCGAAGCGCGAGATCCCTATCCATCGGATGGCAATGGTCGTGACGCTCGTCAAACGATCGAGGCACGGAAGCAGGCTAAGAGCGAGCGCTACGCCGATTTCAAGCGGAACGATCTCCCGATCTCCCGACACACAGGAACAGAAGAGCTAGCATAATTCGAAATGTTCAGCACTCGGATACTTCCAGCTTACGTATTCTCGAGCTATTTTACGTAGAGTTGGTGATCAGAGCTGTCGTATTGTATCAGTGACGTAATACAGTAAGCCAACTCATCAGCTGGCCATGATTAAAGGGCAAAAAGTTAAGCTTTACCTCCAGATACAGCATGTAATAATGAGCAGTAAACTAGTAGTATCTGGCAAGGAAATTTAAGCCGATCGACCATTACAGAAAGGGCAAACTGGTGCCCAGCCGCCGCCGTCGCCCTGCGTAGCCCCAGATCGATCCCCAGTGCCGCCGCCGCCGCCGCCGCTGCTCCATCCCGTTCCCGTCAACGTCAAGACCGTCGATCGAAGAGCTTCGCGCATCCGGGCAGGTAAAACCATCGAGGAGCTTCAGCTTGTTTCGATCGATTTCCGCTCGCGTTTTGCGTCGCCTTGTTTTGCGGTGGATGTGCGGCGGTTCTTCGTCGGGTAGACGTACGTTGGAGTGAGGTTCTTCTGTGGGGGCTGCATGCCGGGCAGCAGCGAGAGAGAGGCTACGAGCGGCCGGAGCGGCGGCGGCGAGGTCGCTAGACGCTAGCCAAGTCCAGTGGACGAGGACATGTCGGAAGGGGTTTTTTTACTGATCCGGCCACCGGGATTTTCTCTTTGGATCGGTCGATTGGGGATCGTGGGAAACGGTGAAGATCTAGCTTGGAGCTGGTAATGGTTTCTAGTACCAGAGGAAAGGGCACGTTTCAAATTGTTTGGAGTAAATTTTGGAGTACTACATATACTTTAGCAATCGAACTACAGATTTATAAGAATTAATTTCACAAAATTACACATTTCTTGTACAATTTATCAGAGAACTACAGATTTTAGGCTTCTTACAAAACTGCAACTAAGCTCCACTTGTCAAATTGAGGAAGAAGGTTAGGAGTACTTGGTCAAGTAGTCGCTCTTTGAAGTTTTGAACATCTTTTGTGTCTGTTATTTTTAGAGCTTTGTGTGTAACTGTAAACGATATTTGTTTTCTTTATTATTAAACATAGTTGGTGCCAATGTTAATATGCATAACTTTTTTTTCACATACTTGTTACCTTTATCTAATCTGCACTAAAGCAACACCTCTTTTGCAATATATATACGTTGCTAAAAGCCCAAATAAGTGATGGTAGCTAGGGTCTATACCGACGTATTTACTATCCATTTCAAGAAGTGGCGTTGCAAGAATCTTTAACAATGTATATATAAGCGTTGGTAATTATAGTAAAAAACCTCTGCAAGGTTGCAACGCTTATAATGAGTTGTGCGAATGCTTACATGTGT